>JAVIAB010000092.1:171326720-171561720 GCA_032433765.1 Megaustenia siamemsis | reverse complement strand
CAATTTCAACTTATAAAACAAGGAGTCAGACAAGGCTGTGTTCTGACGCCGGATTTGTTTTCACTTTACAGCGAACATATTATGAGATCAATAGTAGACAAAAAAGGAATTGAAGTCAACGGTCACAAATTAAATAATTTGCGATATGCGATGACACAGTCTAAATAGCAGAGACAGAATGAACTACAAGAAATGATAGATATAATAGTAAAAGAAAGCAACAATAAAAGTTTTAGTCTGAACAGTAAGAAAACAGAAGTAATGGTTATATAGAAGAAACAATCACCATCTTGTAGCATCAAAATAAACAGGACAAATCTGAAACAAGTGCAACGCGTCAACTACTTGGGCACAATAATAACATCAGATGGGAGATGCACCACAGAAATAAAAAGCAGAATAGCTCAGGCCAAAATAGCATTTCATAAAATGAAAAGTATCTTATGCAACAAATCTATGTCAATAGAAGTGATAAAGAGAGTTCATCGGTGCTATATAGAACCAATTTTGACCTATGGAAGCAAATCATGACAGTAAACAAACAAAAGAAAAAAACTCATATGCACCTTTGATCTGACTACACATAGTCTCTAACTAATGTCCACCTTCGGTGTGACCACACACATTTATGACCCATGTTGATGCGATAGTCCTTTTTCAGGCTCCCACCCTTGAATGTACAGAGAATCTAGGGACTCTGCAACATCACGTATATAATAGACATGAGTATTACAATATTCGAACAATCAATCATAAAATAAAAAGATGAAGAAAATGTGCATGTTTACCCACAATGTGTGTCAATGAATAAAAAGAAAAATTCAACAGGGAAAACAAACAGAATATCAGAAACCAGAGAAGTATCAAACTAACAACTGACATTACTAAAGCGTCAAAACATACAAAGAACAACAAAACAACACATTATAAATTGAATTATTTTGCCTTTCCTCTGTCATAAATGTCAAACACGGACCTTATCTAAGGCACCATAAATAAACATCACCGTATGTTTGATAAGATGTTTTTTTAAAAAAATGATTAGTGTCATTAGAAAAAAAAGAGAAAAATAAATGGAAAAATAAGGAAAAAATGTAAAGAAAAACAACGTTAGCTCTGTGGGAGTGTTCCCTAGCGTTTGGCTTTTCGTGGCAAGGCGCTGTGCCACGGAGTACGGGTTCGATCCTGCCTTGGTCCATATTTTTTCTGTTGTTGATTATTTGTCATGTTTTCCGAGTGCTGTAAACATACCTCTTCCTCTGAATTGATTCACTGATTATCGCCTCGGAAGTTTCCCTCTATAATAATATTCATTTATTATTATTTATCTCTAAAGAAAAACAACCCTGTTTATAACAGAAAAAAGAATAGGCGAAAGTGCTTCAGTGATTTAATGAGAACAGAACATGCACCGATACTGTTACATGCTTCCACCTGCTGACGATCTGTTTCCAAGGCTCCAGCAAAACCGTGGTTTAGATAACAACCACGGCCCATGTGACGAACCAGCATCGACAGCTCCTTATAACACGTCAATGAATAGTCGGATACAACGGACTAGCAAGCTCGAACAAATATTGAAACAATTTTACTGATACAATAAGGCATAATAAACGTAGCGGCAACGTGATTACATGATATGGTAACAATAGTGAACATTAATTCATTTTTTTTAATAAACTGACATTTGCATAGAATTTGCTGGTCGTCATATGAATTAATTCCCACAAGATAATAGGAAGACATTGAGGCAAGTGAGTTGGATAATGCTATAATGGATTCAATTAAAATGCAGATAATTACATAAAGATTGCTATCATTATCATCATCATGAGCCATATCGGTTGGCGTGGGCGATCAAGTCCTTCTACAATCTTCTATCTACAGTGCATCGTATCAATTCTGCTGTTAACTGTTGTCCATGCCAAGACACCACGCTATATAGTATCTTATCTCTTTCTTTGTCGTCCACGATCACCCTTTCCATGTATTTTCCTAGTTGTAACCAAGTATTCCAACTTTCCTCTTCTCACGATGTGTCCGAAAAATGTTGACTGTTTTTTCGAATTTTTTTAGGACCTTTTTGTGTTGGCCTATTTGATAATTTCCTCATTGGTCTTCTTAGCTGTCTAGGGAACTTTCAAAATTCTTCTGAGAATTCTCATCTTTGTAGCCTCTAATCGTCTTTTCATTTGTTTGTTTACTGTCCATGATTCGCTTCCATAGGTCAGAATTGGCTCTATATATCACCGATGAACTCTCTTTCTCTCATTCTATTAAAATAGATTTGCATAAGACGCTTTTTTTTATTTTCTGAAATGCTATTTTGACCTGAACTATTCTGCTTTTTATTTCTGTGGTGCATCTTCCATCTGATGTTGTTATTGTGCCCACGCATTTGAAACGTTGCACTTGTTTCATATTTGTCCTGTTTATTTTTATACTGCATGATGGCAATAATTGTTTCTTCGATTTGACCATTACTTCTGTTTTCTTACTATTCAGACTTAGACCTTTCTTTTTGTTTTTTTTACTATTATGTCTATCCCTTCTTGTAGTTCATTCTCTGTCTCTTCTATGAAGACTGTGCCATTAGTATATCGCAAATTGTTTATGTTGTGACCTTTGACTTCAATTCCTTTTTTTGTCTGCTATTGATCTCATAATATTTTCGCTCCAAAGTGAAACCAAATCCGGCGACAGAACACAGCCGTGTCTTACTCCTTGTTTTATATATTGGAATGGTCCTGTTTAATTGCTAACTGTTATGGCTACTATTTGTTGCCAGTATATGTTTTTTATATGATTCGCAGATCCTTGACATCAATGTTTAATTTCTCCAGCATATTGATTATTTCTATATGTTTTACTTTATCAAATGTTTGTGTGTAGTCTATAAAACACATATGTATACTTTCTTTACCTCTATAGCTTTTTCTATCAATGTTCTCTGGATGTATATTGTGTTATTGGTGCCCTTTAATTCCACAAATCCACATTGTTCCTCACTTATTTCTGGTTTTAATTTGTTCCTTACACGTCTCATGATGATTCTTAGTAATATTTTAGTCATATGGCTCATGAGACTAATAGTGCGATGGTCTTCACAATCAGTTGCACCTGACTTCTTCGGTATGGCAACAAAGATAGATTTTAGTAGATCTTCGGGTTTGTGTCCAGTGTTATATACGTCATTGACTACTTTTGTGATGCTTTGTACTCCTACCTCTCTTAATAAATCTAACTCTTCGATTGTAATATTGTTGGGACCCGGAGCTTTGCCTCTTTTCATGTGTTGAATTGCCTCTTTCACTTCACTCTGCATTATTGGTGTTCCAGTGTCTTTGACACTAAGAGAATGGCTTGGCAGAAGATCAACAACAGAAATGATAAATATTTGCCGAGATCGAAAATTGTGGAGAGACATGATCACCTACGCCAGTAGGCACAGTACTTGATGATGATGATGATGATGAGTTTCTTTGAATTGTTCAGCTCTGTTCTTTCAACATCATGGTGTTGACTGATAGTATTCTGTCCATCTTTCCATTATTTTCTCCTGTCCCAGTATTATATCTCCTCCATTTGATTTCTCATATACTGACATTTTTACATCTATTCTTTATTGTTAATTCATTTATTTGATTGTACATAAATGTTGTGTCTCTTTTCTGTTGTTTTTCCATTCCTTCTCACATAAGCTTTAAAAATCCTTCCTTTGCTGCAGTGCATTTGTTGTAGATCTCTTTGTACAATATTTTGTATGTCCGTTTTTCTTTCTTATGTTTTCGTCTTTCGTCCATTAGTTCTAGTATTTATTCTCTCATCCATCTCATTTTGTTAATTATTTTAGTCACTGATATTCTTTCTTTTGATGTTTGTTCAATCGATTGTTTAGGCACTTCCCACTGCTCCTCGATGTTCTGTATTTGCTCAAAAGCATTATATCTATTTTGTACTATCGTTCTGCACTTATCACTCATCTGTCGATCTACTTGAAGCATATCTTGTTCTAATTTCATATTTCCTGGGGATTTCTATGTCTTCCGCAGTTTTATTCTCAACTTTCCAACTACTGCTGCATGATCACCATTGTAATTTGCTCCTGGTCCTGTATTAAAAGATGTTAGCCAATTCCTTTCAATTTAATTTCACAGTCCCAAGACGTTCAATTTCATACCCTTCATTTCTAAGCTGATTTTTTCAGGCTTGCCAACCTGGAATGCTGATCTAAAGTTCCAAGATCCTATTGCTAGTGTCTCTTTATTTGTGATCTTGCATACAGTAGCTTGATGACGATCGAGTGTCACCTGTAGCACATGACGTTCCCTATCGGACGAGGCGGCTGTGGGGTCCCCATTAACGTCATTAGTTGTAGATAATTATCATTAGTTGTCATAATTATGCTAGGCAATATAAGAAGGCAGTTTGCCATTCATTTCCTTCTAGGCAGTGACTGCACTATTCATTCTCTCTCCAACTGAGATCATCTGCCTGCTATCACGGAGTGGGAACCATAATCGGCACTACTTATCAGCCTTCACCAATGACTTCCCTTAACCATGGTAGGGGGGGGGGGCTAAACTGGAACTCCATCTTGCCTAACGGTGTCCCAAAGACTAGTGGAGGAAAGGAGAAGTCTTATCCCTTCTATGGTAGTGTATAACTCTACTCGAAAACTCCCAGATTAAAGATTATAAATAATTTTAAAAGATGCTAAAACATTATAGAGCCATGAGTAATGGTCATATCGAAGAAACAATCATTGCCATCATGCAGCATTAAAAAAAAAACAGGACAAATATGAAACAAGTGCAACGTTTCAAGTGCGTGGGCACAATAATAACATCAGATGGAAGATGCACCACAGAAATAAAAAGCAGAATAGTTCAGGTCAAAATAGCATTTCAGAAAATAAAAAAAAACGTCTTATGCAAATCAATTTTAATAGAAGAGAGAAAGAGAGTTCATCAGTGATATATAGAGCCAGTTCTGATCTATGGAAGCGAATCATATATAACTAATATATCATCATTATCATCAACATGTACCGTACCGGTTGGCGATCATGTCCCTCCACAATCTTCTATCCACAGTGCATCGTATCCGTTCTGTTGTTGACTGTTTTCCATGCCATGACACCAAGCTATCCAGTATTTTCTCTTTGTCGTCCGCGATCTCTCTTTCCTTTTATTTTGCCAGTTGTAACAAAGTATTCCAACTTTCCTCTTCTCATGATGTGCCCAAAAAATGTTGATTGCTTCTTTCTGATGTTTTTTAAAAGCTGCCTTTTTGTGTTGGCCTCTTTGAGAACTTTCTCATTGGTCTTTTTAGCTGTCCAGGGAACTTTCAACATTCTTCTGAGAAATCCCATCTCTGTGGTCTCTAATCGTCTTTTCATTTGTTTGTCTATTGTCCATGATTGGCTTCCATAGGTCAGAATTGGTTCTATATAGCATCGATGCACTCTCTTTCTCATTTCTATTGACATAGATTTGTTGCATAAGATATTTTTCATTTTCTGAAATGCTATTTTAGCCTGAGCTACTGATGTTATCACTGTGCCCAAGTATTTCAAACGTTGCACCTGTTTCAGATTTGTCCTTTTTCTTTATGCTGCATGATGGTGATGATTGTTTCTTCAATATAACCATTATTTCTGTTTTCTTACTATTCAGACTGAGACGTTTCTTGTTGCTTTCTTTATTATTATATCTATCATTTCTTGTAGCTCATTCTCTGTCTCTGCTATTAAGACTGTGACATCCGCATATCGTAAATTATTTATGTTCTGACCGTTGACTTAAATTCCTTTTTTGTCTACTATTGATCTCATAATATATTCGCTGTAAAGTGAAAACAAATCCGGCGACAGAACACTGCCTTGTCTGATTCCTTGTTTTATATATTGGAATTGTCCTGTTTGGTTGTTAATTCGTATAGCTGCTGTTTGTTGCCAGTACATGTTTTTTTTATGATTCGCAGATCCTTGCCATCAATGTTTAATTTCTCCAGCATATTTATTATTTCCACGTGCTTTACTTTGTCAAATGCTTTCGTGTAGTCTATAAAGCACATATATAGATCTTTCTTTACCTTTATAGATCTTTCTATCAATGTTCTTAATATGTATATTGCATTATTGGTGCCCTTTCCTTCCAGAAATCCACATTGTTCCTCACTTATTTATGATTTAATTTTGTTCCTTACACGTCTCATGATGATTCTTAGTAATATTTTAGTCATATGGCTCATGAGACTAATAGTTCGATGGTCTTCACAATCAGTGGCGCCTGACTTTTTCGGTATGGCTACAAAGATAGATATTAGTAGATCTTCGGGTATGTGTCCAGTGTTATATATGTCATTGAGTAGTTTTGTTATGACTTGCACTCCGAGCTCTCCTAATGCATTTATCTCTTCGATTGTTATATTGTCACTTCACTCTGCACTATTGGAGGTCCTGTATCTTCATTTGAATTGTTTAATTCTGGTCTTTTATCATCATAGAGTTGGCTGATATATTCTGTCCATCTTTCCATTGTCTTCTCCAGCCCTATTATTATATTTCCTTCCTTTGACTTCTTTACACATCCTGAAACTTTGACTTCTTTTCTTCCTGTTAATTCATTTAACTGATTGTGCATAAATGTTGAGTCTATCTTTTGTTGTTTTTCCATTTATACACATTTCTGTATGTCCGTTCTTCTTTCTTATGTTTTTTTCTTTCGTCCATTAGTTGTAATATTTCTTCTGTCATCCATTTCTTTTTGTTGATTCTTTTAGTCACTGGTATTACTTACACTACTGACACTAATGTTCCAAGTTCCTATTGCTAGTGTCTCTTTATTTTTTATCTTGCATACAGTTGCTTGATGACGATCGGGTGTCACCTGTAGCACATGACGATCCTTACCGGACGAGGTGGCTGTGAAGTCCCCATTAACGTCGTTAGCTGTAAATATAAAGTTGTGGTTTGTCATGATTTTTCCAGGTAATATAAGAAGGTAGTTTGCCATTCCTTTCCTTCTTGGCAGCGACTGTACTAGTCGGAGATCGCAGCCATTGTCTCTATACATGAGATCCTCTGCCTGATATCGCGGTATGGGGACCATAACCGGCATGTATATAACTAATATACACATAATAAAAATACAGTAAATTATTTTTTTTAAATAGTTATGTATACTGTGACTGATACAGCGCAATACATATCACTGTATTTAGCCACCATTCGCTAAGCATGACCAACATTCATGGGAATTAGCAATTAAAGATTACAGAAACAAATCATAATTACTGAAACTGGATATCTCAAAAGAATACTGAATGAAGGACACGAGAGAAAAAACATGAACGGGTATGTTAAGAAAGTTGATGTGACAATAACTGACAGTTTTATTGAGGGATAGCGATAGCAAATTATAGTAGCCTCCGCCAGCCATTGTTGACTATGGATTTTGCAGTGCCTCTAGAAATGTTACTTTTTATCCTTCGCCGTGTATTCTCTTTTTCTATAAATTTGTCTGCTTCTTGTTTATGCTGGAGCTGTAGAGTGTGTTTCCAGAGATTGCGGTCTGCAGCTTTCTCTTCTCAGGGTCCAGGGTTTATGTTCAGAGTCTTCATATACCGTTTAAACAAGTCCATAAATTGAATTTGTGGGCGTTCCCTCGTTCTTTTGTCACCTGCTTGTTGTCCATAGAGTATATCTTTTCGTATGAGGCCATCTTTCTGTGTAAGTGGTGAAGCTAGCGTAACCTACAATGAAAAACAACTAGAGGCGAAAATAAGCGATGACAACGATTTGTTTTAAAGATTGTCTGAAAGTCCTTGAGATTTATGAAGTAAACAGCATAAACACTGTGTTAAGTAAACAATAAATAGCATCAACGAGAATAGGCATAAAGGAAGAAGTAACATTAAGTAGGCATCATGTCTGTCCAGAACATTGTATCTCTACAGTTGTTTCTAAATTATATTGTTGCTTTCCTATCACACTATTCTCTTGAAATTTCCGGTATCCTTTCTCTGTTTCCCACTACTTATTCTTGCCTCATTTGCATGTTAAAAATGATGAATACTTTCCCAAGTTGTAAACGACAGGTTTCCTCCTCTTTGTTTCAACCTCCCTCAGAACATCTTTGTTAATCGTTGTAGGTGTCCATGGTATTCCCAGCGGTCTCTTTTAAATCAATTTCTGTGGCCTCCAATGATTTTATTGTTTGTCGTCCAATTACACACGATCAACTTCAATTTGCCATGGCCTACTGTAAGGTAGCAACGAATTTTCGCTCATTCTTAAAATGAGTTACATATTTTTTTTTTTTATTCTGAAATTAAGTGAGAAAGATCAGAACATAGTAGAAAGGAAAATAAACGGAATTTTGGAAGCATTTAGTTAGAAACTACTACAATTAGTTCAAATATTAAGTATTTGAAAGTACTTTTTATGAGTGGAGAACGTGACGTATGTTTGTCATGTGTCAACACATGTGTCTCCCATAAAAATGTTTCAGCAACACAGGTGTCTCCCATAGAAATGTTTCAGCAACATATGTGTCTCCTATAGAAATGTTTCAGAATACGTGTGTCGCCCATAGAAATGTTTCAGTAACACATGTTTCTCCCATAGAAATGTTTCAGCAACACATGTTTCTCCCATAGAAATGTTTCAGCAAGACAGGTGTCTCCCATAGAAATGTTTCAGAACACGTGTGTCACCCATAGAAATGTTTCAGCAACACATGTTTCTCCCATAGAAATGATTCAACAAAACAGGTGTCTCCCATAGAAATGTTTCAGAACACGTGTGTCACCTATAGAAATGTTTCAGTAAAATAGGTGTCTCCCATAGAAATGTTTCAGAACACGTGTGTCACCCATAGAAATGTTTCAGAACACGTGTGTCACCCATAGAAATGTTTCAACAAAACAGGTGTCTCCCATAGAAATGTTTCAGAATACGTGTGTCACCCATAGAAATGTTTCAACAAAACAGGTGTCTGCCATAGAAATGTTTCAGAACACGTGTGTCGCCCATAGAAATGATTCAACAAAACTTGTGTCTCCCATAGAAATGTTTCAGAACACGTGTGTCGCCCATAGAAATGATTCAACAAAACTTGTGTCACCCATAGAAATGTTTCAGTAAAATAGGTGTCTCCCATAGAAATGTTTCAGAACACGTGTGTCACCCATAGAAATGTTTCAGTAAAATAGGTGTCTCCCATAGAAATGTTTCAGAACACGTGTGTCACCCATAGAAATGTTTCAGAACACGTGTGTCACCCATAGAAATGTTTCAGCAACATATGTGTCTCCTATAGAAATGTTTCAGAATACGTGTGTCGCCCATAGAAATGTTTCAGCAACACATGTTTCTCCCATAGAAATGTTTCAGCAACACATGTTTCTCCCAGTTCGCGCAAGTATTAGCGAAAGCGTGCTTTACGCACAATTCAAGCTCTCTCACAACTGGATCGATATAGGTGCCCCTCCATCACTTAGAGCTACTGGTAAATGAGATGAAAATTAGCAATTAGACATGGACGCCACCAATTTGTTTCAATTGTGAGTCGAGCTACAAACAAATAAATCAAGATTAGGAAAGTTTGTTATCACAAAACTGACAACTTTACTTCGAATAATACTCACAACTTTACTTCGAATAATACTGACCATATTCGAATATTATTATCCCATATTGATGACTTCACAGGTAGAGATGTTGATCAGAAAAGTGGAATCATGTTAATGAATCTTCTTTGTTATCCCATTACCCAGGGGGTCTTTGGGGTACCACTGATAGATTTCGTCACTCCATTTCTTTCTATCTTCAGTCATTCTTTGGGACTGCAAATTCGAGGACTGTCAATTATTTGATCTGATCTTCTTATCTCTTTCAAAGCCTACCTCTTTTTCTCACTGAAATAAACTGAAAATAAACTGAAAATAAACTGAAAATAAACTGACCCGAAAACATCGAGACGACTGTATTGGTGAATTTGGTGTGAAGTCCCGTGTTGCCAGAACAGAGTGTTATTCAGGCAGAAGGAAAGGATTTCTCAACCAACGCAGAGATGCCGAAATGAAATACAAATAGAAAAAAAAACGGTATGATTAAAGCTTCACGTAACAAGTGGACAACACAAATCAGAATGACGTTTCGACTCAAAAGGCTTTCAGCAAGAACAAACACACATTTATTTGCTCATTTCTCCTCACAACTATTTCCACTGCAGCATCACGATTGTATTCATTTATGTACATTTCTTTGTCTTGACCCAACGCGGAGATGGCACGATTGGTCGCTGTGAACATTCTGAGGAGAAGATCGGAGCTCCTATGGGTGTGACTGGTGTTCTGTGATGATAATCATAATATAACATAACTCGCTTGAGAGGGGAATCTTCTACGTGCAAGCAGATTATTTGTTGTGTATGACCCCTTTCGTCTTGTCAGACGGTCTAGTAGAGCCTATTGTGTATTTTTTTGAAGTTTTGTTTTTGTCGAACAGCTTCTCTCGTGGCTAATTTTACCAATGTTTGACAAACACATGCGGTCACAGAATGAACAAGTCAGGCCCATTGGTCCACAGGGTTTTCCATCCTTTTTCATGAATCTTTTCTCTTCTAAGTTTTTCTTTAGCACGGCCTCAAATGATGTTATACCGTTCCTTATACCATCTCTCCATGATGTACGATCACTTGCCAGATGTTTCCAGTCATTTTCACAAATGGAGAAGTCTTTAAGAGATGATTTACAGATATCTATATATCGTAGTTTAGGTCTGTCTATTTGTTTTTTTCCGTGTGTTAGTTCGCCATATGGTATTTGTCATTGGATGCGCTTTTCTTCCATTCG
This sequence comes from Megaustenia siamemsis, assembly GCA_032433765.1. Classification (NCBI taxonomy): domain Eukaryota; kingdom Metazoa; phylum Mollusca; class Gastropoda; order Stylommatophora; family Ariophantidae; genus Megaustenia; species Megaustenia siamemsis. The sequence continues at coordinate 171,550,857 of JAVIAB010000092.1, read as the reverse complement.
CTGGAAATTAGCTCTTGTAGTAGAGCTTTAAAATTAGTTATTTAACAATAACATTAACCTAGAGATGAGACTATCAATATTTTGTTATTACGACACTATCTACATATACCTAGCCAGAAAATAAAACCTTTAAGAAATAGACTTGTAGATCTCTTTGTTTACTCAATTTATTTCCTTTCACGAATAGCAATTGTGTACACAAAGGGTGTAATAAAAAGGCATTCATTAGACAAAGATGTTACAGAAGTAGGGAATGGAGTATTAATGAACGGTTGCGATCTGAACACGGCTCAACATAGCGCAGACAATTATTTGTAAAAATCAAGTATGGGATTTCATATATGACGTGTGGTGATGACGCAGGTAGGTTAACGTAAATCTGAAGGATAGCTCTGGTATTGATATCAGTAGATGAACATAAAGAGTATAAATCCATCAATTATCAATAACGAGACTGTACACTCGCTACCCGGAAGTTTGGGACTGAAATGGCTTGATGGTTGTTAACAGGTTAGAGGATCCGACATAATGCCGGTAAAGAGAATCAATGGGAGATGGGAAAATATATTCATAAATATCCACCATCAAGACTTAGACCTTAAATTTACGGTACATAATGGCCGTTCCTTAGATACAGGCTACATCACTGCCGGAAGGCATACCAGATCGAAGAATCGCGTCACAGAACTATATGAGCTTGATAATGAACGTGTGCTTGAGTTCGGCTCACCCCAGATAACGGAAATGATATGAAAATCAAAGTTTATTTTGAAGTTTACTTTATAACCTCAGTTCCTGCTGCAAAGCCGCCAATCGTAATCTTACACATCATCAAATGCGTGTCACCAACGAAACCATTATTTGATAGATATCAAGAATAATAGGTGTGGAGATTTTCTATCACATTCTATTCATCGAACCAGCATCATTATAGCCAGGAATCCCCATAACCGCCCCACCACTTGTCGCAGTATTTTCCAAAGCACATCGGCAATTTTCGCTGACAAAATCACTCCGTAAACACACTACACCATGCAGATACGACAAATTCAAAACCTGCTTAGTCCCTTCTTACGAAATGTGTGATAGGAAACGGTAACTCTATTCTTTTTCTCCCATTACTGTGGGGCGGGGGTTGGTATGAAGAGAAATATGTTAGCTGAAGTCAAGTTTGTGACCCAGGATGACACAAGCTACCTGCTCCATATCGAAAGTACAAGTTAACTACGAATCCTCTGGTTGAATATGTTTGTGTATACTTTAGATTGGCAAAGTTGATTAGTCCACGAAAGCTGTCTGCTGACAGATACTCGTAGTCATCTTGCTTGTTCCTTCTTGGCACTTAGCATCCAAGACAGTTTTTTTTTTTAGTTTCTGTCATTTATGAGATAATAAGATGGAATACTGCAGAAATAACACTACTTGTTATTCTCTAGTAAAGCTATCCCCATCATCTTTATATTTCCCTACCTTCGCTGATCTTAACGATAAATAGCTCGATTATTTTACACCGGTCTATATATATATGTGTGTGTATATGTAATTACTATTTTATATATATATATATATATATATATATATATATGTGTGTGTGTGTGTGTGTGTGTATATGTAATTACTATTTATATATATAGGCCTATATGTATATAAGTATATATGTAAGTGCCATTTTTTGTCCAACTGTCTGTGACAAATTCTTCTGGAACATACTAGGCGCTGCCTCCTGTTCTTTCTGTTCACGTAAAATTAGCCCTAATTTCGTCAATGATTTTGTAATGTTCCCTGCAACCTGTTATACTTTACCGAGACCGCTTGGAGTGCATTATTTCCCGTGATGGTTTAAATGTTCCTGTTCTAAAAACACGATGTGGTGAGAAACAAATTAAATAGTCACTTAACTGATGGTGTCAACAGATTCACAGGCTATGGCACATACAGACTTTGTAAATTGTGCAACAAATAATGAACTGATATCATCATGTGCCGGTTGGTGTAGGCGATCATGTCCTTCCAAAATTCTCTGTCCGCAATGCGTCGTAGCTATTATGTTGTTGACTTTCTACCGTGCCACGACACCAAGGTATATAGCATTTTCTACTACAATTTACATAACTGAAGGAAAAAATAATAATAATCAGGGACTTCAAAACAATAGATGAGATAAACATGTTTGTTTGGGTTCAGTTTTCTGACCACCTCATGTCTATATACACGACTGTTGATTATACAATGATCTCAATCGATTTTAATTACAAAGTCCTGACAGTTCAGGAAGTTAGGGTTAAAACGAGTTGTGCAGGACGCAAGAAATGCCCCAAATGTTGTATTAAAACAGTCAACTTTCTCAGACACAAGCAAAGTCTATTTTACAAAACGTTTAAAATGGGACTGGCAGCAGGTCCCTTCTGACTTCTGGAGTGCCACTTCTGTTAACAATGTAAAGGCCACAAACAGAACGCCCTTAGACGTGTTTCTTTTTTACTAGGAAATACGTCGACGCCTGACATTTAACACGAATAATGCACAGCCAAAACAATGTCCTGCTCGCCCTTTCCACATCACAAGTTTGTGGTTAATTATCCTCAAACAAAACGGACCAATCGTTTTGTCTGCCAGATTCAGTGCGATACACATGGGCAATGTTCTTCGAGACCACCAAATATCCGATCCTGTAATTTGTATTCTCTACTTTGAAAAATAAATGGTACGTGCCCTATCATCTAAATTAAATTTACATTTGTGAAATGACCAGCGATGTTGGCAGCTATTGTGATGAATAGGTGAATTCAACCTTGTCCTAACAACTTTCACATGGTTGGGCCTATTGATGGACTCATGAATTATCTATAACGCTAATTCTTTTTTTTTCCTCGGACTTTAACTTTGTCATTTAAAATGAAATGTATTAAAAATGAGAAAACAAAACCTGCGATTGTCCCGTCACAAAGAAGGCACTCGCAGACAAACTGAATAAATTTTTGAACCTGTTTATCGTCACTCAACATGAGGACTGAAAAGAGAAACAATTTTCAACATGGGATACAGTGAACGCTCAAAACACCAGATAATAGATTAAAAGAATATTAGTATTTAAGGTCAATACATAACTGAGACCAATCGATTTTTAATATTACTGATTTATGGGAGGTATTAAAAGCAAGAAAAATACTTGCCATATTGGACACCATCAACTTATATACATCCAAGCGTTATCACACAGTAAAGTGAAGTTTCTCTTATGTATGAGTTCCTGCGTCACACGATATTATAACCTCAATAGTAGATTATTGAAAATCAAATTTATCACATATGTATTAATAATAAGTTTAAGTCATCCTTACAGGATGTAAAAGTATATAGAGGGGTAGATGTAGCTTCTGATCATCATCTTCTGTTAGCCAAACTAAAAATTAAACTAAAAAGGTATACTACAACGAATAAGGGTAGAAAGTATTTCAATGTAGGGTTTCTTAAAGAACAAGGAATTAAAGATAAATTCGCAGTCACAATATCAAACAAATACCAAGTCCTCCAACAACTAGAAAATACAATAAATATAGATCATTGGAAACAGGTAAAAAAATATATGGAAAGAGACATGCTAAGAAACATTGGGGAAAAGAGAACGCCAGAATAAGGCATGGATGACAGCAGAGACCCTGGATAAAATTAAAGAAAGAAAGACCAAGAAAACAGACATAAATGAAAGCAAAACAAGAAGTAATAAAGTCAAGACACAGGAAGCTTACACAGAGGTGAACAAAGAAGTGAGAAGATGCATTAAAAGGGATAAGAGGAAATATATAGATGAACTAGTTAAAGAGGCAGAAGAAGCAGCAAATAAAGGGGATATGAAAGAACTGTACAACAGCACAAAGAAATTAGGTGGAAAATACAAACAGATCAACGCCTTTATCAAAGATAAGAAAGGAAATCTGCTTAGTAATATACGGGAACAAATGGAGAGATGGAAAGAGCACTTTGAAAAACTTTTGAACAGACCCAGCTCAAATAATCCTCCAGATATACTACCAGCAGAAGAAGAGTTACACGTTAACTGCGGAAAACCAAGCAAAGAAGAAATAATAAAAGCCATCAAACTATTAAAAAATGCTAAAGCCACAGGACCAGATGAAATTCCTTCGGAAGCCATCAAAGCAGATATTAACACCTCTACCAAGATGTTACATGATCTATTGGATAAAATTTGGGAGAGGGAAGAAATACCTAAAGACTGGAGAGAAGGTTATATGATCAAACTACCAAAGAAAGGAAGTTTACAGGAGTACACAAACTATAGGGGAATTATGCTACTATCAGTGCCAGGAAAAATATTAAGCAGAATCATTCTGGAGAGACTAAAAGAAGCCATAGAGAAACATTTGAGAGATGAACAAACAGGTTTTAGGAAGAACAGATCATGTGCTGATCAAATAACTACTCTACGTATAATAGTTGAACAAAGTTTAGAACTAAAATCCCCACTTTATATTGTTTTCATAGATTACGAAAAGGCATTTGATAGTTTAGTCAGAAGAATGCTTTGGAAGTTGCTGAGTCATTACGGAATCCCCATAAAGTTTATTAACCTGATAAAAACAATGTATGAAGGAACGAAATGTAGTGTGGTGCATGAAGGACAGCTTACAGAAGCATTTGAAATAAGAACAGAAGTAAGGCAAGGGTGCCTTCTGTCCCCATTTCTCTTTCTACTGGCCATAGATTGGATTATGAAAATAACTCAAAACAACAGAAATGGGATCCAGTGGTCACTGACCAAACAACTTGATGATTTAGACTATGCTGATGACATAGCTCTCCTATCACACAGCCATCAACAGATCCAGTATAAAATGAGTATATTAGATGAGAGATCACAACAGCTAGGACTAAAGATTAATAGAGATAAGACCAACATTATGAGAATTAATGCAGTTGGCAATAACCAAATAAAACTAGGAGAAATACCTCTACTAGACTTACAATCTTACATATATCTGGGCAGTAATATAGATAAAGAGGGAGGAACAGAAAATGATACCAAAATAAGGATATCAAAAGCAAGAGGAGCGTTCATTGCACTGGGAAACATGGAAATCCAAAGAAATTAGGTTAAATACAAAAATTAACATTTTCAACTCAAATGTTAAGTCGGTCCTATTATATGGCTGTGAAACATGGAGAATAACAAAATTGACAATCACGAAGGTACAGACTTTCATTAATGGATGCTTACGCAGAATAAAGGGATGGAAATGGCAGGACAAAGTCACTAACGTGGAATTATGGAAATGTACCGGTCAAATACCAGTGGATAAAGAGATACAGCGAAGACGATGGCGATGGATAGGACACACACTACGGAAGCCAACTGAGAGTATTACACAACAGGCCCTTTTTTGGAATCCCCAGGGGAAAAGACAAAGAGGAAGACCAAGGAATTCTTGGAGAAGACAGATCGAAGCAGAGATGAAGATGATGGGGAAGACATGGAATGATCTTAAAAGAATTGCAAAAAACAGAACGACTTGGAAAGTGTTTGTTGAAGACCTATGCTCCACTGGGAGCTAAAAGGTAGAAGGAGAAGAGAGAAGATTATTCAAAACAGAAGAATAAATGACGTCATTCTGAAGAGAAAATTCCCAAGTCAAACTACGGTACACCATTCTTCTCTTTGGTCAACGTTCGTGACGTCACTGCTGATGACATTTCATGTCTCGTGTTCGCCTCGTCACAAAATTTACCGAACACATTCAAACACAAAAATGATTACAGAATAGTCTTCGTCAATACAGAAACACGAACTAAAATACTACAAATTAGGAAAAAAGGTAGATTAACATATGCATATATATAAAAAAGGTTTCTTACATAATTAGTGCAGAAACATCCGCTGTATAAGAGAACATTTCAACACTTTATTTCTTAAATCAGTGCTATATAGAACCAATTCTGACCTATGGAAGCGAATCATGGACTGTGGACAAACAAATGAAAGACGATTGGAGGCCACATAGATGGGATTTCTCAGAAGAATGTTGAAAGTTCCCTGGACAGCTAAAAAGACCAATGAGGAAGTTCTCAAAGAGGCCAACACAAAAAGGGAGCTCTTAAAAAACATCAGAAAGAAGCAATCAACATTTTTCGGGTACATCATGAGAAGAGGAAAGTTGGAATACTTGATTACAACTGGCAAAGTAAAAGGAAAGAGAGATCGTGGGCGACAAAGAGAGAAAATACTGGATAGCCTGGTGTCATGGCATGGAAAACAGTCAACAACAGAACTGATACGATGCACTGTGGATAGAAGATTGTGGAAGGACATGATCACCTACGCCAACCTGTATGGCACATGATGATGATGATGATTTCTTAAATGAACAACTTGTTCCTTCATAATTAAGATCATATGAGAGATATTTACAACCTTACATACATCCTTAAGATCATATGAGAGATATTTACAACCTTACATACATCCTTAAGATCATATGAGGGATATTCACAACCTTACATACATCCTTAAGATCATATGAGAGATATTTACAACCTTACATACATCCTTAAGATCATATGAGAGATATTCACAACCTTACATACATCCTTTAAATCATATGAGAGATATTTACAACCTTACATACATCCTTAAGATCATATGAGAGATATTTACAACCTTACATACATCCTTAAGATCATATGAGAGATATTTACAACCTTACATACATCCTTAAGATCATATGAGAGATATTCACAACCTTACATACATCCTTAAGATCATATGAGAGATATTTACAACCTTACATACATCCTTAAGATCATATGAGAGATATTTACAACCTTACATACATCCTTAAGATCATATGACAGATATTTATTCATTACAACCTTAACCACGTAATTTGTTTTGTGTCGTTCTTGTATGAACTCTGTATACAGATCACTCACGGTAACTCTCAAGTATTTATTCGTGTAACATTAGTAGAACACGATTGCTGAATATTCTATACATTAGGACAATGTTCATGAACTGGTTTACCAGACCGGTTTTGGTTCTAAGCGTCTGATCACCAGGGTTTACGTCAAGAACTTAACATTACACAACTAGGAGTAATCACTAGGCTGCCTGCTATCTCCATTCACTAAAGTATGAATGAGAATAAGTGATCACATCCCAACACTCGTTCTGGGATACACCTGGACACGGGGATACGCAGTAGTCTTGAGATAAACGTGGTCGTTTCATGTTGGTGAATATGTAAGTTCTCATGTCAAGTGATTTGAATGTGTTCTTCCCGGTGAATCCTGATCTTGGAATTGGTGAAATCGAGCGCCTAGAAGGGATCTCGTGTTAAGTTATGAGAATGTTATTTCGTTCCTTTGACTCCTGATCTCATCTTCTTCTTTCATCCTTATTTGCATTTCAGCGTAAAGGGGAAATATAATTAGCGGTCTCTGCTCTTATGGTCGCTTCTGCTGCTGTTATGCTTCCTAGTGATTCTAATATTCCATTGATCCATCATTATCGTGGTAGTCCCTTGGGTTTGGTATTCTCGCAACGGTTATTGAAGGCTCGTTGTGTTGTGTTTTGATCACTCTGCCTTTTCACGTGGCCAAACCAGTTTATCTGTTGTTTCTACATTTATTCTATGTCATGGTTGGTGAAATCCCGTGTCTTGTCCAACAGTACACGAACAATGAGAAGTAGGTGCCATTTTCAAGTTGAACACGTAAAAGACCATTCAGCAGTTAGAAAACCAAAATAGCAAGGGTATTTTGTTGCTGAATGACAAATTTCATGAACAGTTATTTTCTATCAGATGTTTTGAAATTATATTGATCAACTTTGGACATTACAACAGGGACATTCGATTCTGTTCTATATGAATCTGGTATAACCGCGAGTATTTTTATTTTTCGTTAAATATTAGCGGAGCTTCAAAAAGAAGGACAACATAAGAAAAATTATAAAGTGTACATTGTTAAGACAATGATTATATGGTCATTTCTGAACAAAGAGACATGACCTCTCAACCATATCCCTCTGTCTCTTTCTCTCTCTCTCTCTCTCACACACACACACTCTCTCTCTCTCTCTCACACACATTTATATATCCGATAATTCCCCAAATTCCTTTGGAAAAAAAAAATATATACAGAGATCCATCCACCTGTGTGCTCAAATAAACAGTAAATGAGAACCATCCAAGTATCCGTTTGGTCATCACTGTGATGAAATGTTCTGGAAAAGAGATCATGCCTCTATTTAAAAAAAAAAATCAACCAAGGTTTTCTGGCTAAGGAATCCAGCTCAAAAGTTGAACCATCAAACACATAAAGTCGTGCCCTAAAATCAGAATCTGAAACATCAAACACATAAAGTCGTGCCCTAAAATCAGAATCTGAAACATCAAACACATAAAGTCGTGCCCTAAAATCAGAATCTGAAACATCAAACACATAAGCTCCAGCTTCAAAGAAAAAAAAGTGAGACATCAAACTCAAAAACTCAGGCCCCAAAATCTGAAGCTGAGTTATCAAACTCATAAGCTCAGGACAGAAAATCTGAAGCTGAGATATCAGTCTCATAACTCGGGTCCCAAGATCTGAAACTGAGATATCAAACTCATAATTCGGGCCCCAAAATCTGAAGCTGAGATATCAGTCTCATAACTCGGGCCCCAAGATCTGAAGCTGAGAAATCAAACTTATAAAGCGGGCCCAAAATCTGAAGCTAAGATATCAGAATCATAACTCAGGCTCTAAGATCTGAAGCTGAGAAATCAAACTCATAAAGCGGCCCCAAAATCTGAAGCTAAGATATCAAAATCATAACTCGGACCCAAAATCTGAGCTGAGATAACAAACTCATAACTCAGGCGCCAAAATCTGAAGCTGTGAGATATCAAACGCATAAACTCAGGCGCCAAAATCTGAAGCTGAGATATCAAACTCATAACTCAGGCGCCAAAATCTGAAGCTGAGATATCAAACTCATAACTCAGGCGCCAAAATCTGAAGCTGTGAGATATCAAACGCATAAACTCAGGCGCCAAAATCTGAAGCTGAGATATCAAACTCATAACTCAGGCGCCAAAATCTGAAGCTGAGATATCAAACTCATAACTCAGGCGCCAAAATCTGAAGCTGTGAGATATCAAACTCATAACTCAGGCGCCAAAATCTGAAGCTGAGATATCAAACTCATAACTCATGCGCCAAAATCTGAAGCACAGACAACAAACTCATAAAATCAGACACCAAATTCAAAAACTGCCTTCTATTCTAACTCATCTCATTTTGTAATCTAATGTGCTTAAATTACCAAACCTGGCCACCTACTATTGACAAATCACATTAATAGAATAAAACGAAACCAAACTCCATCTTGTCCAATCTGTCAACACCCACATGAACAGCAGAACATCACCTTCTTTGTTGTCCAAAGCTCACTGACAACAGAGCAACTCTACATCCTCTAAGACCTGATAAATGGAACACCTTGTACGGAACTAAAAGGAAGCGCAGAAATGCCTGCAGATATCTTTAGATGCACTGGGCCGAAGGCCGACAGCTCACAGGCTTCTGGGTCCATAACAACAACGTCATCATTCGAATGTCTTTTGTTGCATTCACCACAAGAAGAAAGTCTGTCTGAAAGAATCTCCACCTCTAGTCAGACCTCTCACTTCTTATGTGGTTATGTTCAAGGTCTCCTTAACTCTTTCCATACGTTTCGCCACACTGTGCGCCATGCCGATTTTGGCTGCGAACGTTTCGCTGCATAGTTCGCCATTCTCAATTTGGTTAGTGTGAACCGTCATCAAACCATATTCTTTTTACATATTTTGTATTATCTTGGTATTCTTCTTTCTTCTACCTTTTAGCTCCCAGTGGAGCATAGGTCTTCAACAAACACTTTCCAAGTCGTTCTGTTTTTTGCAATTCTTTTAAGATCATTCCATGTCTTCCCCATCATCTTCATCTCTGCTTCAATCTGTCTTCTCCAAGAATTCCTTGGTCTTCCTCTTTGTCTTTTCCCCTGGGGATTCCAAAAAAGGGCCTGTTGTGTAATACTCTCAGTTGGTTTCCGTAGTGTGTGTCCTATCCATCGCCATCGTCTTCGCTGTATTTCTTTATCCACTGGTATTTGACCGGTACATTTCCATAATTCCACGTTTGTGACTTTGTCCTGCCATTTCCATCCCTTTATTCTGCGCAAGCATCCATTAATGAAAGTCTGTACCTTCGTGATTGTCAATTTTGTTATTCTCCATGTTTCACAGCCATATAATAGAACCGACTTAACATTGGAGTTGAAAATTTGTATTTTTATCTTGGTATTGGTGAAATATAATAGCTTGTTCAATTATCTAATAATTCATATATCATATGTTATATGTTAGATAAATAAGAATATGTACATTGATTTTTAAAAGCATGAACAATCTTATCTCTGAAATCTCTTCTTTTGCATCGATAAAAGGTTTCCGTACGGAAAGTGTTAATGTCCTGAAACCATCTTTTGTGCTGCCCCTGATGTGTCGCCCAGGAATCATGCATTCCATTATTGTTCTTTCCAGCCGGCTGTGTCTTTCGACATGGGCTTAGTATTTTAATTTCCTGTAGAATTGTTTTTATAAGCCACTTATTTTTAATGTCTAAAGCATTTAACATGTCTTCCTTTCTTTTTTTTTTTTCATTATCCAATATTTCTTATGGATTTTTCTGTAGCATTTTGTTTCGAATTAATCGATGTTGTTCCTTAATGTTTGCGAGATTGTCCATGTTTCACAACCATACGTTGCTAGTGGTAAGATACATGTAGGTCGAGGTTTTACTCTTCACTGTGTTTTTCAAAAACACACTCAATTGTCTCTTTGCCAACAATAACATAGATTAATAAAACTGAAATTGGAATAACATATTAAACCTAACCTGAAATTCGTAAATAGAAACTATGTCTTTTTACTGTACCCAAATATATCATAAAGTCCCACATTTTAAGAAAACATAGTCCCTGACACAAACAGAAGATAATTAAAAATAAGAAAGACAAAACAACTAGCCTACAACATAACAAGCTTATAGACACAATTAATAGCAATGTCTGTTTACTTACCATTAGTACATATTTCACCTTGTTCACAGACATCTGACACAAGACATCCTGTAACAGACACAAAGGATGCATATGTTAAATTAGCCATGAACAATCACAGTAGACTACTGAAGTACTGCAGTACGTACTACACAACTGTATGTTATCAAATTGACACTTTAGGTACTGCGAAATGTTGCATCATTAACTGGTGATATTCTCAGTCTAGAACATTCTTATCATTCTTGAAAATAATATTTTAAGGAAGTGGTTTCAAATTCTGACACCAGACACAGAAAGTAAGATTTTTAGCTGAAAGCAAAATATTTGTATAGAGAATATTTTCTTAGTTCTCTCTCTCTCTCTCTCTCTCTGCGATCAAGACTCAATCAAAGTAGGACTCCAGACTCTCACATGAAGACAGCTGTCTGTTTAAGTGAATTGATTGACCCCACAGACAGAACATCAGTATTAGAGTCTGCCAGATCCCCTCCGACCGATTACCAGTTAAAATGTTGCACTGTGTTCTGCGCCAGTGGCCCAGTGCATCCGATTTCAGCCAGCATTTTATTCAGGTTTGCATACCTTAGCCTTTGATTGTCCCCAGTCTTCCTGCAAGGCAGCAGATTGTCTTTTCTGTAGGGGGATTCTGCCCTTAGATGGTCGGCCCTCCTAGGTTTACGAGCACCATCTGCCCGAGTCACTAGAGGTGACTAACACTGACGTGCACACAAACAGATAAGAGATGTGACTAACACAGACATGCACACGACGATATGAGGCATTACTAACACTGACACACACACACACACACACACACAATAAGATATGAGATGTGACTAATACAGACACACTCTAAAATATAAGATATGACTAACATATATACACACACACTTTCTTAGTTCAGGTTTATAACTAGTAGATAGGAGAAATGATTCGGGGATGTAATATTGATTTTTTAAAACATTAAAAAATTTTTTAGATACAGCTCCGATTAACATTTAATGTATAAAAGAAATAACAAGTGCATTTTAACACTAATATTTGTTAGTTTTTTAATCAGGGATTTGAATTGATGGCAGACTAAAATTATTATTATTTTTTTTTTATCAGGGATTTGAATTTATGGTAAAGTAAAATAGTTTGTTATATCAAGGTCGTGGAGAATTTCTACTAGAGTGGAGAGAGAGAGTATTTTATCTATTGGGAGTGGAATAAAAAATTATGACCTATACATCAAACTGGGACCTGTGCAGTATTCACTCTTCGGCCTCCATATATTTCACTTCAGGCAAAATCCCAAAAATGAAATGAATTCTGTGAAGAGAAATTAATTGTTTTTACATTACTGTCAGCTGTAATTGCACGATAAGAGTGCTCGAGATTAAAGCATTTAACCTCACACTCCAACTGTGTGCTTCTCTTAGGAGACTATTGGCGTTATTTTCCTTAAAATGACAAGAAGGAGATTCTCTGACTTTATTTTTAAATGTCAAAATAACTTGACGAGCTCTTTTAAAATAGTATTTCTCCTGCTGTCCATGCTTTATCTTTTCTTTAATGTTAGCTGGTGCCCTAGACAATTTTCTAGGGCTGACTTGTGATTTCCTGATTTAATTTCTTAGAAGCCGAGATAAGAGTGGTTAGTGAACTAGTCTGGTGAAGATAAAAGGGTAAGTTCGAGACTGATCAACTGCTTTTAGGTCCACCCAGTCTAAATGGAAATAAAAATGGTATATTGGCGCAGTCACATTATGCAAAAGATGTGTAATTGACAAAATGAAATAACTAGCTTATTGCTCCATATTTTCCACTTACTAAATTCAAGCGTGCCCGTTCGTTTTTCTGCCTATTGATGGTTTAAATGTTATTTAGTTCACTTGTTGTAATATATTGTCATCGTTTTGATGTAGTGACAAGATAATTTCAGTGAGAAGCAGATAGTATTCTGAAGGTCATGTGATCTATTCTATTCTATTCTATTCTATTCTATTCTATTCTATTCTATTGTCACATCACTATTGTTCATTATTAAGTATGAGAATGGAGACAGAGTCGATGACTAGAATTATGAGATGATAGCGGGAGCTTTCAGACGTTGACTGTAGCTCTGAGATGGTGACGGGAGCACAGAAGCGTTGTCTGCAGCTCTGAGATTGTGACTGGATATCAGAGACCTGGATGTAGCTCTGAAATGATGGCTGGAGCTCTGTGGTAGTGATTAGAGAACTGAGACATTGGCTTTAGCTCTGAGATGGTGACTGGAGCTCTGAGGCAGCAGTTGGAGCTATTAGATGGTTATTAGCGATCTAACATTGCGGTTAAAGCTATGAAACGTTGGCTGCAACATTAATAAGGTGACTGTAATTCTGAAATGGTAGTTGCAACACTCTGAGATGATAGTTGGAGCTCTAGGATGATAGTTGGAGCTTTGAGGGAGCTCTGAGATGGTAGTTGAAGCTCTGGAACTCTGAGATGGTAGTTGGAACTTTGAGATGGTAGTTGGAACTCTGAGATGGTAGTTGGAGCTCTGAGATGGTAGTTGGAACTCTGAGATGGTAATTGGAGCTCTGAGATAGTAGTTGGAGCACTGAGATGGCAGTTGGAACTCTGAGATGGTAGTTGGAACTCTGAGATGGTAGTTCGAACTCTGAGATGGTAGTTGGAGCTCTGAGATGGTAGTTGGAACTCTGAGATGGTAATTGGAGCCCTGAGATGGTAGTTGGAACTCTGAGATGGTAGTTGGAGCTCTGAAATGGTAATTGGAGCTCTGAGATGGTAGTTGGAGTTCTTAGATAGTGGCTGTAACTTTGAGATGGTAGTTGGAACTCTGAGATGGTAGTTGGAACTCTGAGATGGTAATTGGAGCTCTGAGATGGTAGTTGGAACTCTGAGATGGTAATTGGAGCTCTGAGATGGTAGTTGGAGTTCTTAGATAGTGGCTGTAACTTTGAGATGGTAATTGGAGCTCTGAGATGGTAGTTGGAACTCTGAGATGGTAATTGGAGCTCTGAGATGGTAGTTGGAGTTCTTAGATAGTGGCTGTAACTTTGAGATGGTAGTTGGAACTCTGAGATGGTAGTTGGAACTCTGAGATGGTAATTGGAGCTCTGAGATGGTAGTTGGAACTCTGAGATGGTAGTTGGAGCTCTGAGATGGTAGTTGGAGTTCTTAGATAGTGGCTGTAACTTTGAGATGGTAATTGGAACTCTGAGATGGTAGTTGGAACTCTGAGATGGTAGTTGGAGCTCTGAGATGGTAGTTGGAGTTCTTAGATAGTGGCTGTAACTTTGAGATGGTAATTGGAGCTCTGAGATGGTAGTTGGAGCTCTGAGATGGTAGCTGGAGTTCTTAGATAGTGGCTGCAACTTTGAGATGGTAATTGTAGCTCTGAGATGGTAGTTGGAGCTCTGAGATGGTAGTTGGAGTTCTTAGATAGTGGCTGTAACTTTGAGATGGTAATTGGAACTCTGAGATGGTAGTTGGAACTCTGAGATGGTAGTTGGAGCTCTGAGATGGTAGTTGGAGTTCTTAGATAGTGGCTGTAACTTTGAGATGGTAATTGGAGCTCCGAGATAGTGACTCGAACTCTAAGATTATGACAAGAAGTCTGAGATGATGATTAGAAATTAGAATAAAAATGTGGATGTAACCCGTAGGCGGTGCTTCGAGCCATGAGATAGTTGCACTCTAGTAATCAGTTGCTATAATTGAGTCAGTCCAGAGGTCATTGTTGAGGTTGGTTGGAAGTGGAGGGTTGTGAACTGAGTCGTTGATTTACATAGGGGATGGACACTCGGAAAGATACAAGTAGGATGAATGTATTGTTACTCTGTGTATGAGTATAGGTTGGGAGTTCCAGCAATGAATAAGTGCACAAACTGAACACGAAGCTACAATGACTGGAGACGTTAATGGAGGATACAACTTGAGCTGGCTATGGAGTTGACCCAATCTTTTGTCTTCCGACTCCAGAAAGTTATAATTGAGCGCGGAGTGAGGGCAACAACTACTGAGAGACAATTTGAGGTGTGTTTATAAACTTTGATCTCTTGGATGTTATCACTATGAATATGCTTTGATGCCTAATAAATTGGAAAAGCACCTATAGGAATTACCGGAGTATTGAGGTTTCAGTTCTTCAATGTAATATATGAATGATTAATCAATCTTTCAATTAATTTTATTAAGTAACAATACATTTCCTCATCTGACAATTTTGCTTACAATACATTTCTTCATAAAATATTTGTGATGCCACATCCAAAGCTGGTTGCTTTATATAATCCCTGTGAGTGTTATTTATACAAGACAATTGTTAATGTTTTTTTTCCACAACGTTGAACATTAACAATTCACCAATATATATATAACGTATATTATATTAGTATTAATTTTATAATATAAAAATAAATATTATTAGTATTAGTATTAGGATAGCAGGGTAGAGTTCTGCCCTACCAAAGGAGGAGTAAGACGTCTCCTTTCCTCCGCTAGTCTTCGGGACACCCATGGGCAAGGTGGAGCTCCCGTTTAGCCCCCCTATCAGGGTTATGCGAAGCCGTTGGAGCAGGTGGTGGATGGTGTTGTGGGAGCAACCGACAAGTAATGCCGGTTATGGTTCCCACACCGCGATGGCAGGCAGAGGATCTTATGTATAGAGACAAAGGCTGCAATCTCCGACTAGTACAGTCACTGCCAAGAAGGAAAGGAATGGCAAACTACCTTCTAATGTTGCCTGGAATAATCATGACAAACTAAAGCTACTGTATACAAGATAAAAAATAAAGAGACACTAGCAATAGGAACTTGGAACATTAGATCAGCATTCCAGGTTGGTAAAATAGAAAACATCAGTCAAGAAATGAAGAGAATGAAATTGAACATCTTGGGACTATGTGAAATGAGATGGAAAGGAGCAGGATTATTACAACGTGACAGTGGAAATGTAATTTACTCTGGGGGAACCACACACGAAAGAGGAGTAGGCATCATGTTAGTTAGGGAAAGAAGCAAAACAATGAAAGGATTTTGGCCAGTATCAGATAGAATTCTGCTAGTAAAATTGAAAGGTAGACCAATGGATATCAACATATTTCAAGTTTATGCACCAACAAGTAATAGCGAAGAAGAAGACATTGACACTTTTTATGAAGAGTTAGAGGCGACCATGGAACAGTGTATATCCCAAGAAATAACTATTACATCAGGGGATTTGAATGTAAAGGTAGGAACAGCTAAAGTGCAAAATGTGACTGGGGGGCATGGCCTTGCAGAGACGAATGATAGAGGGGATAGATTGATAGATTGGGCAAAGGCACATGCAATGATTATAGGTAACACCTTGTTCAAACAACACCCTAGGCGACTATGGACATGGCAAAGCCCCGACAAAAAAGTACACAATCAAATTGATTTTATACTGGTACAGAGAAGATTCAGGGAATGGGCTAACATCGGTTAAAACAAGGCCAAGAGCAGATTGCAATACTGACCATGTACCAGTAGTTGGAAAGATAAGAATAAACCTGCGGAAAGCACAGAAATCACCAAGAAATATAAAATTAAAACTAGATATGCTAAGAGTAGATAAACAGATGAGTGATATAGACAGCACGATAGTACAAAATTGATATAATGCTATTGAGAAAATACAGGACATCCAGGAGCAGTGGGAAATGCTCAAACAACCGATTCAACAAACATCAAAAGAAGTAATACCAGTGACTAAAAGAATCAACAAAAAGAAATGGATGACAGAAGAAATATTACATCTAATCGACGAAAGAAGAAAACATAAGAAAGAAGAACGGACATAACAAATATTGCACAAAGAAATCCAAAACAAGTGCAGAGAAGCAAAGGAAGGATGGTTAAAACAGAAATGTGAAAACATGGAAAAACAACAAAAGAAGTCTCAAAATGTATGCACAATCAGTTAAATGAATTAACAGAAGAAAAGAAGTCAAAGTCTCAGGATGTGTGAAATCAAAGGAAGGAAATATAATAATGGGACAAGAGAAGACAATGGAAAGATGGACAGAATATATCAGTCAACTCTATGATGATGAATGACCAGAATTAAACAATTCAAATGAAGACACAGGACCACCAATAATGCAGAGTGAAGTGGAGGACGCAATTCAACACATGAAAAGAGGCAAAGCTCCAGGTCCCGACAATATAACAATCGAAGAGATAAATGCATTAGGAGAGCTCGGAGTACAAGTCATAACAAAATTACTCAATGACATATATAACACTGGACACATACCTGAAGGTCTACTAAAATCTATCTTTGTAGCCATATCGAAGAAGTCAGGAGCCACTGATTGTGAAGACCATCGCACTATTAGTCTCATGAGCCATACGACTAAAATATTACTAAGAATCATCATGAGACGTGTAAGGAACAAAATAAAACCAGAAATAAGTGAGGAGCAATGTGGATTTGTGGAAGGAAAGGGCACCAATAATGCAATATACTCGTACATCTCAATAACATTGATAGAAAGATCTATAGAGGTAATGAAAGATCTATGTATGTGCTTTATAGACTACACGAAAGCATTTGACAAAGTAAAGCATGTGGAAATAATCAATATGCTGGAGAAATTAAACATTGATGGCAAGGATCTGCGAATCATAAAAAAAAACATGTACTCGCAACAAACAGCAGCAATATGAATTAACAACCAAACAGGACAATTTCAATTTATAAAACAAGGAGTTAGACAAGGCTGTGTTCTGTCGCCGGATTTGTTTTCACTTTCTTCTTCTTCAACCTTTTTAACTCCCAGTGGAGCATAGGTCTTCAACAAACACTTTCCTATGAAGTAGTGGATAATTAGGGGTGTTAGAAGGAGAGGCTATTAGGGGTACAAAAGGTCAAAAGGTGAAGGTGAGAGATAGCCGTAAACATGTAGTAACTCATTGTCCACGTTGAAATGACATGATTAGGTGAGCGTCTCGAAAAACACGAGGTTTGAAAACGAGACAAAGATTCAGTTAGAGAATTTTAGTTGGTTGAAATAGTCATTCGAGAGATGTGCGAGAAGCTGTGCGGACGGACTTGTCACGTTTGACAACCCGGTACCGAGGGCATTATGTTAGTAGGGAAAAGGAACAGAATGTTAGAAATGAGATTTCAATGTAGGAATGACAGTAAGTAAAAGAAACGTGTGATAGAGATAGAAGAATATTTCATGGACTTAGGAAACTGTGCTAGAAATAGTTGTGATTTAATTCAATAAGGTGTGTGTAGAGTAGGGGAGTTAATTAGAGTTTAGTAGCACAACGAGGACAGTAGTAGGAACTCGGTAGAGTTCATATTGTGCTCAGAGAACTAGGAAGGAGTGTGTTCTTACTAGTATTGGCTGAATGTAAGCCGTATAAGGAATTTCTGAGGCTGAATGTAAGCCGTATCAGGAATTTATGAGGAACTGGGTATGTTCCATATTCTATGTAGAGACGGTAGAGAGCAGTATGTTCCATATTCTATGTAGAGACGGTAGAGAGCAGTATGTTCCATATTCTATGTAGAGACGGTAGAGAGCAGTATGTTCCATATTCTATGTAGAGACGGTAGAGAGCAGTATGTTCCATATTCTATGTAGAGACGGTAGAGAGCAGGATTGTTCTTACTGGTCTTAGGCTGAATGTAAGCCGCATAGAGATTATTTTGATGAATTTCGTAGATTCAATGTTGTGGGACAATATTGAATATAGAGACTTAGAGAACAGGAATTGTTCTAACCATTAGCAGGCTGTGTGTTAGCCATAAAGAGACAGTTGATGAATCCAATAAATTCGACATTGTGTGTCAATGTGAAATATAGCGATCTTAGAGAACAGGAATTGTTCTGACCATAGGCGGGCTGAATGTAAGCCACAGAGAATATTGTTTTGATGAACGCAGTAGGTTCAATGAGTTGTGCAATTAGTGTGGAGTATAGGGTGGCGCTGGGCCACTAATAAATTAACTAATTAGGCATAAGGCGTGTTTCCCAGAGGAGACACACAAGCCAGTGAGTAGATGTGAATTCTGTACTTGAATAAGTGTAGGACGTATGCGTGAATGACAATAATGTATTTGTCATACCATGCCATCGTGGGAAGTGCAGTAAAATAAAGCAACGTATGTTTTGTTCACGAGTGTCACTTCAGTCATTCCTGTTGTCACGTCCATCGTTATAGAGTTGCTGTATTCTGTCCCCGTGATGAACGGATGGGGGTGTCGCAGGCCATAAATAACACAACGCGAAGTACAAACGTAAATGATTACGGGCCAACGTGATGGGAGAACAAAGGAATCCTGTCCATCCAGTCCAGTAGAACACCAGGCCGGGCTCAGATCTTTACGAGCCTTGCCACTATTGCAGAGCAAACATCAGGTTGGGCTCAGATCTATACGAGCCTTACCTTTGTCAGACGCAATCGGTCTGAACACAGTCACAGAGCAGGGGAGCTTTGTTCGAGCTGAAAGGGCGCAATCGGTCCTAACGTGTGGGCTCATATGTCTCAGAGTTCACAGAGTTCTTTCCCGATCAAGTAAACGTGAGGCGATCTTTCGGCGGCTGAGCAAGTGCCGTCGAGAGTTATCAGTGATCGAGGTTCAGTATCTCTATCAAGGTTCAGTATCTGATCAACGCCTCGCTCGCCTCAAAGAAGCATCCTGATGTCAAGGTTATCTTCACATAATAACACCAAGTCGTTCTGTTTTTTTTTGCCATTCTTTTAAGATCATTCCATGTCTTCCCCATCATCTTCATCTCTGCTTCTATCTGTCTTCTCCATGAATTTCATGTCTTCCTCTTTGTCTTTTCCCCTGGGGATTCCAAAAAGGGCCTGTTTATGTAATACTCTCAGTTGGCTTCCGTAGTGTGTGTTCTATCCAGCGCCATCGTCTTCGCTGTACCTCTTTATCCACTGATTGTTTGACTGGTACATTTCCATAATTCTATGTTAGTGATTTTGTCCTGCCATTTCCATCCTTTTATTCTGCGTAAGCATTCATTAATGAAATTCTGTATCTTCGTGATTGTCAAAATTTTATTTTTGTATTTAACCTAATTTCTTTGGATTTCCATATGTTTCCCAGTGCAATGAAAGCTCCTCTTGCTTTTGATATCTAATTTTGGTATCATTTTCTGTTCCTCCCTCTTTATCTATATTACTGCACAGATATATGTAAGATTGTACATCTAATAGAGGTATTTCTCCTAGTTTTATTTGGTTATTGCCAACTGTATTAATTCTCATAATGTTGGTCTTATCCCTATTAATCTTCAGTCCTAGCTGTTGTGATCTCTCATCAAGTATGTTCATTTTATCCTGCATCTGTTGATGGTTGTGTGATGGGAGAGCTATGTCATCAGCAAAGTCTAAATCATTAAGTTGCTTGGTCAGTGACCACTGGATTCCATTTCTGTTGTTTTGAGTTATACTCATAATCCAATCTATGGCCAGTAGAAAGAGAAATGGAGACAGAAGGCATCCCTGCCTTACTCCTGTTCTTATTTCAAATGCTTCTGTAAGCTGTCCTTCATGCACCACACTACATTTTGTTCCTTCATACATTGTTTTTATCAGGTTAATAAACTTTATGGGGATTCCGTAATGACTCAGCAACTTCCAAAGCATTCTTCTGTCTAAACTATCAAATGCCTTTTCGTAATCTATGAAAACAATATAAAGTGGGGATTTTAGTTCTAAACTTTGTTCAACTATTATACGTAGAGTAGTTATTTAATCAGCACATGATCTGTTCTTCCTAAAAACCTGTTTGTTCATCTCTCAAATTTTTCTCTATGGTCTATTTTAGTCTCTCCAGAATGATTCTGCTTAATATTTTCCTGGCACTGATAGTAGCATAATTCCCCTATAATTTGTGCACTCCAATAAACGTCCTTTCTTTGGTAGTTTGATCATATAACCTTCTTTCCAGTCTTTAGGTATTTCTTCCCTCTCCCAAATTTTATCTAATAGATTATGTAGCATCTTGGTAGAGGTGTTAATATCCGCTTTGATGGCTTCCGAAGGAATTTCATCTGGTCCTGTGGCTTTAGCATTTTTTAATAGTTTGATGGCTTTTATAATTTCTTCTTTGCTTGGTTTTCCACAGTTAACGTGTAACTCTTCTTCTGCTGTTAGTATATATGGAGGATTATTTGAGCCGGGTCTATTCAAAAGTTCTTCAAAGTGCTCTTTCCATCTCCCCATTTGTTCCCTTATATTACTAAGCAGATTCCCTTTCTTATCTTTAACAAAGGCATTGATCTGTTTGTATTTTCCACTTAATTTCTTTGTGCTGTTTTACAGTTCTTTAAAATTATCTTTATTTGCTGCTTCTTCTGCCTCTTTAGCTAGTTCATCTATATATTTCCTCTTATCCCTTTTAATGCATCTTCTCACTTCTTTGTTCACCTCTGTGTAAGCTTCCTGTGTCTTGGCGTTATTACTTCTCGTTTTGCTTTTATCTATGTCTGCTTTCTTGTTCTTTCTTTCTTTAATTTTGTCCAGGGTCTCTGCTGTCATCCATGCCTTATTCTGGCGTTCTCTTTTCCCCAGTGTTTCTTAGCATGTCTCTTTCCATATATCTTTTACCTGTTTTCAATGATCTTCTATATTTATTGTATTTTCTAGTTGTTGGCGTAAATGGTATTTGTTTGATATTGTGACTGCGAATTTATCTTTAATTCCTTGTTCTATAAGAAACCCTACATTGAAATACTTTCTACCCTTATTCGTTGTGGTATACCTTTTTAGTTTAATTTTAAGTTTGGCTATCAGAAGATGATGATCTGAAGCTACATCTGCCCCTCTATATACTTATACATCCTGTAAGGATGACTTAAACTTATTATTAATACATATGTGATCAATTTGATTTTCCGTTCTATGATCTGGTGACACCCATGCAGCTTTGTGTATTCTTTTATGTTGTAATATTGTTCCTCTTAGGCTGACTTGATTAAGGGCACAGAAATTCACAAATATCTCTCCATTCTCGTTTATATCTCCAAGTCCATGTTTTCCCATAATCTCTTTGAAGCCTCTGTTGTCTGATCCTACTTTAGCATTTAGGTCTCCCATCAACATTATAATATCCTGGCTCGTCTTGCATCCATCTGACATTGTAGCTGTTTATAGAAATCACCTTTAACTAAACCATCTTTATCGTTGGTTGGTGTATAGCATTGAATAATGTGTGATTTTATTTTGTTTTTGGTTGTTTTAAAGGTTGCTCTCATTAGTCTTGGTTCTACTGCTTCCCATTCTATCAGTGTCTTCTGTGCATTCATTGAAAACATTATAGCTACCCCATCACTATGTTGCGTTCCAGGTTCCTGGTGTCCTAATTATAAAATGTTGTTTTCACTTTACAGCGAATATATTATGAGATCAATAGTAGACAAAAAAGGAATTGAAGTCAACGGTCACAACATAAATAATTTACGATATGCGGATAACACAGTCTTAACAACAGAGATAGAGAATGAACTACAAGAAATGATAGACATAATAGTAAAAGAAATCAACAAGAAAGGTCTCAGTCTGAATAGTAAGAAGACAGAAGTAATGGTCATATCGAAGAAACAATCATCACCATCCTGCAGCATAAAAATAAACAAGACAAATCTGAAACAAGTGCAACGTTTGAAATACTTGGGCACAGTGATAACATCAGATGGAAGATGCAACACAGAAATAAAAAGCAGAATAGCTCAGGCCAAAATAGCATTTCAGAAAATGAAAAATATCTTACGCAACAAATCTATGTCAATAGAAATGAGAAAGAGAGTTCATAGATGCTATATAGAACCAATTCTGACCTATGGAAGCCACTCATGGACAATAGACAAACAAATGAAAAGACAATTAGAGGCCACAGAAATGGGATTTCTCAGAAGAATGTTGAAAGTTCCCTGGACCGCTAAAAAGACCAATGAGAAAGTTCTCAAAGAGGCCAACACAAAAACGGAGCTCTTAAAAAACATCAGAAAGAAGCAATCAACATTTTTTGAGAAGAGAAAAGTCGGAATACTTGGTTACAACTGGCAAAATAAAAGGAAAGAAAGATCGCGGACGACAAAGAGAGAAAATACTGGATAACTTGATGTCATGGCATAGAAAACAGTCAACAACAGAACTCATACGATGCACTGTGGGTAGACGATTGTGGAAGGGCATGATCGCTAACGCCAACCGGTACGGCACATGATAACGATGATGATGATGATGATGATATTAGCAATTTAATTTGATAAATGTATTTGTCAACACAGATATTGTTTGGGATAATCGACACGCGATCGTTAAAGACAATAGCCATGACGTAGATGTAAAAGCCTAAAGTTCTGATTGGTAACCAGGCCAGATCATTGCAAGTGTCCATACTTTAATTAACTATTTCTGACAAATATCTATCATTGTGATCGGATATTAATTCAACTCAAAAGATTTGTAAATCAGTCTTTGGCTCTACTTCAGGACTTTTCTATCTGCTATGAGAGGGCATGAAAACAAAACATAATTTAGAAATATTTGAAAGAACGTTTTAATAATAGAATCTGGACTGACAGATCCGTGGGTGTGCGATATTAAGTTAGCGCTGAGTCACGCGAGAACGAAACCTTCACAGATATCGCACACAAGGCTGTACAGACGAGTGATATACGGTTCGACAAGATGCTAGCGCGCTAATTTCTCATTACATAGCTGAGAAAAAGGTTATTTTCGTCTACTTTTCTGAGTTATCTTTATTTTCGAAAGACTTTTCTCTTCTTCCGTAATTGCTGAAATAGAACAAAGCTCTCCTTCCAATCTGTCTTTTGTCTGAAATATGAGAAATCGGTTTTTTCTGAGGTGATGACGCTATTCTGCTAACTTGGCTATCACTTCCGACATTTTCAGAAGTTTAACCGATGAGTTTGTAGCACAAAAAAATATGTGATTGGCGACTTGGAGAGAGGACTGATTGGCTAACATAACATGAAGGTTACTATATTTTGGTGATAAATCTAAAATAAATATGGAAACAAATCTACAGACAATAGTCAAACATTGTCTTAGTAAACGCGAAGTGTATGTGTGCACAACATTACTGATTTTGTAATAGATAGATCTTAAAATTAGAATCAAAACAGACATCAGTTGATAATATAGTGATGCTCTCTCTCTCTATATATTTTTTTTAAAATCGTATATATATATATATATATATATATATATATATATATATATACATACATATATATATATATATATATACATACATATATATATATGTATATATGTATATGTGTATATATATGTATATATATATATATAAAGTAGTAAAGTGCCTCCGTCACACCAAGTGGCCTATAGGGAATATGGTGTTAGTGACCATATATTTTACAGACCTTCGGAACATGAATTTTGGGGTAATGTATTGCGCCCGTGCCGCTTTACTTTCCCAGAAAAAATCCGGTACCCGTTTAAGACTGAGTTAACCCCAAAGCCGTCGGTTGGGGTCGAACCCTACGTCTTGTCCTTTGTAGTCCAGTCCACTAACCACTGAGCTATATATATATATATATATATATATATATACACACATATATAAGCGCAAATATGTAGGTAAGTGTTCAGAAAGACCATGTAAAATAATTGAGTTATAGACAGGTTAGATACTGATTTGAATCAGTTGTTACAGAGAGCAAGTGAGAGAGAGAGAGAGAGAGAGAGAGAGAGAGAGAGAGGGGGAGGAAAGGGATAGAAAGAAAGAGTGAGAAACATTAGTAAGAAGATAAATATTGAAAAAAATACCACATAGAGAGAAAGGTAGAGGATTAAATTTACTTCAAATTTTTGTTAAAAAAGAAAAGAAATATCAACAGAGAGGCTAACATCTGTCGCTACCTATTGTAAAGATAAAAATTAAATAACAATAACAAAACTGTTACAATTTTAAAACGCAGACCAGAAGAATGAATTCGCATAAATTGGTAATTTCCCCGTGAATTTTTAATACTAGACTCCAAATATATATTTTTTTTTCTTCAAAAACTCCATATACTCCAAATATGACATTACACGGAAAGGCGTCAATAAAACCTGAATACCACATTGAATGTCCTGGTAGACTGTGCTATCTTTTCATGACTAAACAGTGAGGTATTTGGTGTGATGCCAAAACCTCAGAAAAGGCTTATATTTGTGGACATTATAGACGAATCACAGGGCCAGAGAGCAGATTCCATGCTATGGGGATATTTGTGAGAAATGGCTTGGACCTCTCACGAGAATCGTCGAGAGGTGATACACGGGGAACGTTTGTTGACGAGTTATTCTCGTTTATATGCATGGACATGAGCAGTTTGTCGAGATGGGTCTTAATATAATGATTTAACAAGAGTTGTGATTTAACATAGAATAAGCTTGGTCATTTTTTATAATGTTTGCAGAAATAACACTTGTCATAGTAATGTCCCACTCTCGAATGCGTGAGAGACGGTTAAGAACAACAATTACACCTGTTTTCATCATGTGGATGATCTCTAGCAATGATTTCAAAAACTCGGGAAATTACTTTTAATTGTATAACTTTAGTTAATCACGTGCTTTGGAATACATATAAACATTTATCATGACCGAATACAAATAAATTGAATATCCGGTTTTATTTGTAAATAAAAAAACGTAAATTCAGCTATTAGTTTTATTTAGAAAATGTCTGTAAATCCTTTCAGTTGCATCTTGAAGTAATGAAATATTTATAACTTAAATATGAGTTATGTGAATACAAGTTCAGAACTATACGTAATTACTTAATTGAAAATTCTCTTATTGATGGGTTCCAAGTATAAAATAATAGAAACGTAGATATTATAAAATGCAACCCTGGAATAGTAAGACAATTTTCAAGCTCAACGTTGAAGCCTGTAGAGGACCTAGTTGGCAAGACCACCTGACTTGGCTACCGACGTTCGGACGACCCGTGTTTGATTCCCGATGGAAGCAGTGTGAACTGTACTCGTGGTTGGAAAACTAAATACTCCTGCGGTCGACCCAGTCGCTGTCAGAAATGGGTACCAGGATAGTACTGTGAGAAGGTGAGGAATGCCTCCACTCATCGTGAGTTTCGATGCTTGAAGCGACACTTTGCAGAAGTCTCCAAACAACTTCTAGTTAGGCGGCCGAGCACATATGGGTGATGAGGAGAGACGCCGATTCAAGTCTAGTACTTTACTTTTACCTTTATTAAAGCCTATTGTACGGTAAGCAAAGCCATTTTACAATTGGGTTATAGGCACGTAACGCTAATATATGTACACATTAAAACAAACACTGATACTTTCTGTTTATCTGTTCTACAATCAGAACAAATAAAGAAACAATCATCATGTTTTCGGGCACATTAATGTGAGGCTTCCCAATATTTGGTAGAGGGTTTCGTTTGCCAGCTGTTGTGGGTGGGACACTGTGTGCTCATAAATTGTACAGCTTTGCTGTTAATGTTTTTGTTAGAAATGCGGTTGAGGAACTTTTTATTTTTAAATAGTAAAAAAATAAAGAAAACATTTGATAATTGTGATATATAGAAGCTTAGAGCAGGTGGCCGAGTCGATAAGCTTTAGCGTTCCAAACCATAAGAAACCATGGTTCAAATCACAGTTATAGATTTTCTCAATCGGGGTGAACTAAAACTCTGACCAGAAATGCTACATATCTTCTTTGACCTGAGGACAGGTGTATAACCGTTAATTACAACAACAACGTTGAATTAGTTGACTGCCAACCTGCCCCAGATGATTGATGTGAACAAGAAAATACTACTTGCTTTTATGTGTCGTCTTGTTCTAATGGGGTATAATATGAGCCATATAAAACAAGGTGTTAGGCACGGTTGTGTACTGTCGTTAGATTCATGTAATGTGTATAGTGAGATAATTTTAACATCCATAAGGGACACTCCTGGAATAACAATTAGAGGTCATAATATAAACAACCTCAGATATTTAGATGATATAGTTTTAATCGCTAGGAGTGAAAATACATTACGAGAAATGTTAGACATTATAGTGAAGGAAAGCAAAAATAAAGGACTTAACTTCAATATCAAAAAGACAAACGTAATGGTAGCAACAAAGAAAAGGGCATCACCGCAATGTGCAATAGAGACAAGTGGAACAATGCTAAAATGAATTTAAATATCTGGGAACAATGTTAACCTCAGTTGGTAGATGTACAACAGAGGTGAGATGCAGAATGGCTCAAGAAAAAGCAGCGCTTCAAAAAATTAGCAATATACTGTGCAATCCATTTTTGACAATAGAAACAAGAAAATTAGTTCTTAAATGTTATGTAGAGCTAGTTTTAACATATGGATGTGAGTCTTGAACAACATGACAACAGACAAGAAAGTCACTGGAGGCTGTAGAAATGTGGTTTTACAGAAGAATGTTGAGAATACCATGGACAGTTAAGAAGAGTAATGAAAACGTTCTGAAAGAGGCCAAAGCAAAAAGAGAGCTAATTTCCAGTATTAGAAATTAGAAAGAAACAATCATCATCTTTGGCCATGCAATGAGAATGGAACAGCTGGAATATATTGTGACAACTGGTAAAATTAAGGGACGAAGAGATAGAAGGAAGCAAATAGAAAAGATACCAGACACCATAAGAGAATGGCTTGGTAAAGTCAACAACAGAAATGATACATAATTGTCAGGAATGAAAGGAGAGACATATCACCATCGCCAGCAGGAATGGTAGTTGATGATGGCTATATAGAGGGAGGATTTATTTTGTAAACAACAAACAAACATTCAAATGTTCTCGGCCGAATTGCATTTTAATGAGTAGCTTTAATCACGATTGGTGAGCCTCAACCGTTTAGAGGCTACTCCATTTCTTCGCTGTATCTCTACAAATGGTGATGGAAAATGTACAACTGAAATAAACATAAGAATAGGAATGGCAAAAAGTAATTTTAATGTCATGAAGAACATACTAACATCAAAACAAATAACACCCGGGCTAAAACTAATAATAGCAAAATGTTATATGTCTTCTCAACATTCCTACATGGTGCAGAAACAAGGACATTAGACAAGAAAACAGAACAGAGAATTGAAGCCTTTGAAATGTGGATATAAAGAAGAATAGGTAGAATTAGGTGGAAGGAAAATAAAACAAACGAGGAAGTCTTAAAACAAGGTTTAACAGGGATGAACTACAGCCAACTATAGATCTATTTAGGCCTGCAGACTGAGTGGAAAATACAGAAAAACCTTCAAATAGTGTGACGTTTTCAGCTTTGCGACAGGGGTGGTTGTGGATAGAGTTACATCAACTGTCTATATCTCTTATAGTATCTCTTATAGTATCTCTTATAGTATCTCTTATAGTATCTCTTATAGTATTTCTTATAGTATCTCTTACAGTATCTCTTATAGTATCTTTTACAGTATCTCTTATAGTGTCTCTTATAGTATCTTTTACAGTATCTCTTATAGTATATGTTATAGTATTTTTACAGTATCTCTTACAGTATCTCTTATAGTATCTTTTACAGTATCTCTTATAGTATCTCTTATAGTATCTTTTACAGTATCTCTTATAGTACCTCTTATAGTATCTTTTACAGTATCTCTTATAGTACCTCTTATAGTATCTTTTACAGTATCTCTTATAGTACCTCTTATAGTATCTTTTACAGTATCTCTTATAGTATATGTAATAGTATTTTTACAGTATCTCTTACAGTATCTCTTATAGTATCTTTTACAGTATCTCTTATATAATCTCTTATAGTATCTTTTACAGCATCTCTTATAGTATCTATTATAGCTAAAAATATCACGATAGTTGAGGGTTTTCCGGTTTTCATTTCTGTCCCGGGCCTTTGGAAATCTATAGTTGGGTGTGGATTAAGTGACGGGAAAATGTAATTAGAACAATATGTCCGGAAGAGTATTTGTCGAATGTAACAAAGTGTTACTGGGAAAGTCTCTGCGACAGTTAGATTAACAATATAGGAGTGATCCTTGAGTTGTAGATAGTAGGTAGAAATAAGATACTTGTTATAAGATTTATACGTCTTGATAATACCATTCTACAGGGCTCAGTATCGAGCAAACGATGACAATGGTAGACATAGGATGAGGTGAGAAAAGAGCATTTTGAGAATAGACACATCTCAGAGAGAATTAATTAATTGTGAAGGTTGGACGAACATTGTGAAGAGGTCGTCAAAAGTGATCCAACGACTACGAGACTATTCATGATCTTGTTGAAAGAAAGATAGTATTAAATGCAATATACAGAAATATAGGGGGACTGGTTGATCTCGAAGCGGGACGCCGGCCTCGATACAGAGAGGTTGTGTGTTCAAATCCCGGCTGCACCGGTTGGGATTTTTATTTATGATTTCTTTCTACGGCAACCACCGCTGGTCTCAGCAGCGAGGCCCGGCTTGAAACGTCAATTACTGATGGGCGAAAAAAGATATGAGGACCTCCAAAGACGGAGTTATCCACCTATGCGGCGAGGGACTCCTGTGCACACGGCTGCCAGGGAAAAACGGATTAACACAACAAATTCAGTTCCTAGTCTCTAGGGACTTCGTCAGAGTGTAAAAGCTGGCGAACGCAATATATATATACTGTTATAAAAAGATAAGACATAGCAATATATTGCACTATTTTAAAATGATCTGTTTTAGTAGCTAATGATAATATTTAGGTAGAAAGAAGGACATGAATCTTTTCGTAAAGCTAATGGCTAACACGTTGGCTACAGTAGTACCATTCTGAAGATGCACCACGGAAATAAAACTTAGAATAGCTCCCAGACCAAATTAACATTGCAGAAAATGAAAAACTTCTTGTGCAAAAAAAAAGTGTCAATAGAAGTGAGAAAGATAGTCTAGCGGTGCTATTATAGTGCCAATTCTGACCTATGGAAGCGGACATGGAACAGTAGATAAACACATGAAATATTATTAGAGCCACAGAGATGGGACTTCTAAGAAGAATGTTAAAATTTCCCTGGACAGCTAAAAAGACCAACGAGGAAATTCCCAAAGAAGCCAACACAAAAAGGGAGCTCCTAAAATCACCAGAAAGAAACAATCAAATTATTCGGGTACACCATGAGAAGAGGAAAGTTGGAATACTTGGTTAGAACTGGAAAAATAGAGGAAACAAATTATCACTGACGACAAAGAGAGAATATACTGGATAGATTGGTGTCATGGCATGGGCAAAAAAAAAACAAACAAACAGCGGAATTGATACGGTGCACTATAGATAGAAGGGAGCCGCGATAGCTCAGTGGTTAGTGAACTGGACTACAAATGACAAGAGGTAGTGTTCGATCCCAACCGACGGCGTTCGGTTCACCCATCCTTTAATGGGTACTGGATTTTTTTCTGGGAAAGTAAAGCGGCAAGGGCGTAATACCGATCACATTACCCCAAAAATAATGCGCTGAAGGTCTGTAAAATTTATAGTCACTAACACCATATTCCCTACACGTGACTTGGCATGACGGGGGTACTTTACTTTGTTTTTTTTTTAAACTGTAGATCTAAGATGGTGGAAGGACATGGTCGCCTACGCCAACCGGTATGGCACATGATTATGATGAATGCTGACTTCTTCTACTTAACGTCTAATTCATCTTCTTCATCATCCACTTTTCATTTTACTGCTTTCTTTAACGTCAACCTCCAACGGCTTGTGTTGCCGCCAACAGAATATTGTTTCATTAACGTCATTAAGACAGTCTTTCTTGTTCGTTTGTCGTCTACATCCACATGTAGTTCAAGGAGTGAAAGAAAACTAGAAATGATCAAATGAAAACCATTTAAATATAACGATTTTGTTTCTGTCACTATACAAATCATATACAATTGTTACCTTACCAGGCTTTTAGCAAAAAGATTTAACAAGTCATGAGCCAACTGAGAAGCACTAGGAAACATAACAGCAGCAGAGGCGAACAGAAGAGCAAAATACCGCAAATTATATCTCCCCTCGACGCTGAAAGGCAAATGAGGAAGGAAAGAAAAAGAAAATGAGCCAACTGGTTTATTTTTCTGTTATCTTCGTGATTATTGTCTTGATGATGCTTAGCAAGAATGAAGGCACATGGAGCTCATAGAAATGCGTGTTTTACAAAATAATGTAGGAGAATACCACCGGCAGCTGAAAAAAATATAGATAAATTAATGAGAGAGGCCTGAACATAAAGAAATATGTTAAATTATATCAGAAAAAGACAATCCACTTTCATTGATGCAGAGAAAAACTGGAAAAATGATGTGACAAGAAAAATTGAAGGAGAAAGAGGTAGAGGATGATAATTGGAGAAGATACTAGACGTTTTAATAAGATCAAAATCAAGTTGAATTGATAACACGCTGTGGCGAATGAGAGAGAAACATGATCGATGCGGCCTACGAGTATGGCACCTGATGCTGATTCCTTTGGTTTTCCCTACAATGAACTTGCGAAGACGTGTCAATAGATTATGGGGATTTGAGTTATGGGGAGATGCATCGACCGGTTTGGTGTTACATGACAACTGGACATTTGTTATGGGCTACAGTTATCACACAAGAATATCATGTTCACTACATGTCATCGCATCGGAAATAGGAATTGATAATGAGGAAATATCACATGTCCCCGAGATAACAGATGAGGCTGCGAAAAAAAAGAACATATAAAGTTGTTAAAAGTGAAAATAATCAATCTGTAGTGCACCGGTTTAAAATGTCTCAGTAAAGGTCCTTACAAGTGTAATTTATATAACTTTATATTCCGTTATAGTTGCGTTATTATTTGTTGTTTATGTCATAAATAATAGTTTTTATTATAAATGCATTCATTCATTGGGTGCCGTCTCCACAAAGAACACACACACACTCTCTCTTCACATTGCACGATGTGTGACACACTCTCTATCTCGCTTTTTACATTGCACAATGTGTGACACTCTCTCTCTCTCTTTTTACATTGCATAATGTGTGACACTCTCTCTTCACATTGTACAATGTGTGACACTCTCTCTTCACATTGTACGATGTGTGACACACTCTCTTCACATTGTACGATGTGTGACACACTCTCTCTTTTTTTTACATTGCACAATGTGTGACACTCTCTCTTCACATTTTACGATGTGTGACACACACTCTCTCTCTTTTTTACATTGTACAATGTGTGACACTCTCTCTTCACATTGTACGAAGTGTGACATACTCTCTTCACATTGTACGATGTGTGACACACTTTCTCTTTTTTTTACATTGCACAATGTGTGACACTCTCTCTTCACATTGCACAATGTGTGACACTCTCTTTTTACATTTCACAATGTGTGACACTCTCTCTTCACATTGCACGATGTGTGACACTCTCTCTTCACATTGTACGATGTGTGAAACTCTCTCTTCACATTGCACGATGTGTGACACTCTCTCTCTTTCTACATTGCACAATGTGTGACACTCTCTCTTCACATTGCACGATGTGTGACACTCTCTCTTCACATTGCACGATGTGTGACACTCTCTCTTCACAGTGCACGATGTGTGACACTCTCTCTTCACATTGCACGATGTGTGACACTCTCTCTTCACATTGCACGATGTGTGACACTCTCTCTCTTTCTACATTGCACAATGTGTGACACTCTCTCTTCACATTGCACGATGTGTGACACTCTCTCTTCATATTGCACAATGTGTGACACACATACACACACTCTCTTAACATTGCACGATGTGTGACACACACACACACTCTCTCTCCATCTCTCTCTTTACATTGCACGATGTGTGGCACACACACACACTCTCTCTCTCTTTACATTGTACAATGTGGGATACACTCTCTTTCACTCTTTACATTGCACGATGTGTGAAACTCTCTCTTTCTCTCTCTCTCTCTCTCTCTCTCTTCACATTGTAAGATGTGTGACACCCACTTTACATTGCACGATGTGTGACACACTTTCTCCCCCTTCACATTGCACAATGTGTAATAATATTTCTTTACATTGCACAATGTGTGACACTCTTTCACAGTGCATACCAAGTCTGGCCCATACTTTGACTCTCTAACCCTTTCCTGTATTCCAAACGTTTGATAATCTTTATCTCTCAAACACATTCCATCTATTACGTTCCTTTCCAAGACAGTTTAATCCACCATGACTGGAAGCCTTGTTAGTACGTGACCTATCCAGCTCCAAACTATTATCACTTTGCATGTACTTTTGATTGTCCATGTCCAGCACCTTTAGATTATAGACAGTATTTGCTATAAATATTCAGAGATACTTCTTCAGATAATTGGCATGATAAAATCTCCACCCCCTCCCCCTTTTTCCATATTCAATCAGACCCTCAGAGAAGCACCGATTGCATTTAGCTGTCGTCTATTCTTAGCTTAGTTCTTTCATTTAGTTACAGTTACTGTGATCTGTTGTTTCCTTCTCTCAGCAGTTTTGTCATGAGTCATTCATCATCATTGAGTGCCGTCGTTCCATCAAAGGTTGGCTACTGTGGAGCGCCGTTTCACTCTGTCTCTTGCGTTGATGGTGCAGATTGTCATAGGCTCATAGTCTGAACTCACCTTTTGATGTTACTCGTCTATGTAAGTCTTGGTCTAGCTCCGCCTCTTTTACCTTGTATTTTCCCTTTCAAGATTTACTTTTAGTAGGCTGTTGCGTCTTTTAACATGCCCTAAAAATAGCATTTGTCTTGTTTGAATTGTATTTAGTAGTACTCTTTTCATTTTTAGTTGTTTTAAGACTTCATTGTTTGTTTTCTTTTCGTTCCATCCAATTCTACCTATTCTTCTATAAATCAACATTTCAAAGGCTTCAATTCTCTGTTCCGTTATCTTGTCCAATGTTCATGTTTCTGCACCATACAGGAATGTTGAGAAGATATAGAATTATTCCATTCTTAATTTTAGCTTTGGTGTTATTTGTTTTGATGTTAGTATTTTTTTCACGATATTAAAATTACTTTTTGCCATTCTTATTTTTTTGTTTATTT
This sequence comes from Megaustenia siamemsis, assembly GCA_032433765.1. NCBI lineage: Eukaryota > Metazoa > Mollusca > Gastropoda > Stylommatophora > Ariophantidae > Megaustenia > Megaustenia siamemsis. The sequence goes on along the minus strand of JAVIAB010000092.1, from coordinate 171,516,697 downwards.
CAGTTGTACATTTTATAGTTGTACACCATGTGTCGTTGTATTATTTAAGTGGTCATGTTTACAAAATATGTTAGATACGTCGTTGCAAATTTTAACAGTCAGTCTTCTTTTCTCCATTAACTTAATGGATTGAATAATCAATTCTTCATGTAAAAAGTTAGAATTTATATCCAGATATATATTTCGGCTTCAGAAATAGTTGGCAGCCTTTGTTGATATTGGGAGCTGCGATAGCTCAGTGGTTAGTGAAATGGACTACAAAGGACAAGAAGTAGGGTTAGATCCCAACCGACGGCTCCGGTTCACCCAGCCTTTAATGAATACCGGATTTTTATTTCTGGAAAAGTAAAGCGGCGCGGGCGTAATACCGACTACATTACCACAAAAACCATGTGCCGAGGATTTGTAAAATTTATGGTCACTAACACCAATATTCCCTATTCTCACTTGGCGTGACAGAGGTACTTTACTTTTTTTTTTACTTTGTTGATATTGCTTATTTAAATGGTTTAGTGACGTTTTCTGTCCACCTTTCTCTTCATTTATTTCCATGCCACCTCTTTCGTCGCTGACATGAGTGACTTCACTTTACACGGATGACTTGTGTTATTTTATACATTTATGTTATTTTATCCCCTGACATTTGCTCTTATTTCTAACCTGCTTAATCTGCTTCTAGCGAGCTCATCTATGAAATGTTTTTTTATTGTCCCTAATTGGACCCCCCTCCTGAACCTTCTATCAGACTACGCTGAGATCATCCTGTGTAACCAGGCAATAAATCCTAGAGCTAATGGACATAATGGTTCTATGAACATAAACCGAGATTGCTAGTTCTATTGATCTTTTAGTCTAGGAGAGTTTTACTCCATTTTAAATTTTGTTTTCCAGTTGATGTTCTGCTCTTTGTAACGGCAGATGTATCTAATGTGTTCAAATCACGTCATTTGCCATTTCGAATGTGCTAATATTTTTCATGGCTATCTTGGAACTTAAGTGTTGCTTGTTTTATTGCTCTCGTGCCACTGAGGTGTTACTTGTTTCTTTGCTCTCCTGTCACTGGGGTGTGACTTGTTTCTTTGCTCTCCTGTCAGTGAGGTGTGACTTGTTTCTTTGCTCTCCTGTCAGTGAGGTGTGACTTGTTTCTTTGCTCTCCTGTCAGGGAGGTGTAACTTGTTTCTATGCTCTCTTGGCACTGAGGTGTGACTTGTTTCATTGCTCAATTCCGTTGTTTTAATCTTTGATACTATTATAATAGATAATGGTTAATCTGGTGTTAACACTTTAACGTTTTGCAAAAAGCGTCGTCTCCTTGTGAGGATAACCAGTAAATGTTTTTTTTGAATTTCTGTTAATAATAAATTTGCCGATCTGCAGGTTAGATTGTGCTGTTTTTTTTTTTTTTTTGTATAGAAAAATATATATCTCCAGTATCCATATATTTATATCACATGAAATTATCAATCCGTCTCAAGTTATACTGATCTCCCTCGCTATTTCTCATGTGTGTGTGTGTGTGTGTGTGTGTGTGTGTGTGTGTCTGTGTGTCTGTGTGTCTGTGTGTCTGTGTGTGTGTGTGTGTGTGTGTGTGTCTGTGTGTGTGTGTAATATACGATACCACCTAAAATTTTCTCATTGCTCTGGCTAAATTATATCTTTGTCTGCCTCACATTCCCATACTGTGTTTGTTAGAGCTAACCGTTGTTGCTTTCATTTTTTCGCATACAATACCATTACTATAATAGCGTGTTTGTATCTTCCTTTCAATATTTCTCTTATCTATTACTGACTCATTTCCATTCAAATGATGTTCATTTCCTTCATCTTGTTAGATTTATTACAATTTCTTCACTGTGTTCTCCATTCTATTATCCCGCTTAGAGCAATGCTTAGCTTATTGCTTTGTTTTGTTTTGGCTTTTCTGTTCTATGTGCTCTGTTTTGTGTAAAGTAAAGAAGTAAAGTACCCCCGTCACGCAAAGCGGCGTATAGGGAAATATGGTGTTAGTGACCCTATATTTTACAGACCTCCAGCACATGATTTTTGGGGTAATGTGGTCAGTATTACGTCCGTGCTGCTTTACTTTCCCAGAAAAAAATCCGGTACCCATTTAAGGCTGGGTGAACCCGGAAGCAGTGTAGCATAATGTAGTGTAGTATAGTATAGTGTAGTGTAGTGTAGTGTAGTGTCGTGTAGTGTATTAAAGTGTAGAATAATGTGGTGTAGTGTAGTGTAGTGTAGTGTAGTGTAGTGTAGTGTAGTGTAGAGTAGTGCAGTGTAGTGTAGTGTAGTTTATGTGATTTAGTGTAGTGTAGTGTAGTGTAGTGTAGTGTAGTGTAGTGTAGTGTAGTTTATGTGATGTAGTGTAGTGTAGTATAGTGTAGTATAGTGTAGCATAATGTGGTGTAGTGTTGTGTAGTGTAGTATAGTGTAGTGTAGTTTATGTGATGTAGTGTAATGTAGTGTAGTATAGTGTAGCATAATGTGGTGTAGTGTAGTGTAATGTAGTGTAGTATAGTGTATCGTAATGTGGCGTAGTGTAGTGCAGTGTTGTGTGGTGTAGTGTTGTGTAGTGTAGTGTAGTGTATCGTAATGTGGCGTAGTGTAGTGTAGTGTTGTGTTGTATAGTGTTGTGTAGTGTAGTGTAGTGTAGTGTAGCGTAGTATAGTATAGTATAGATTAGGGTAGTGTAGTGTAATGTGGTGTAGTGTAGTGCAGTATAGTGCAGCGTAATGTGGTTTCTTGTATTGTAGTGTAGTGTAATATAGTGTATCGTAATGTGGTGTAGTTTAGTGTGGTGTAGTGTAGTGTAGTCTAGTGTAGCGTAATGTGGTGTAGTGTAGTGTAGTGTAGTTTTGTGTTGTGTGGTGTAGTGTAATATGGTGTAGCGTAGTATAGTGTATGGTAGTGTAGTGTAGTGTAGTGTAGTGTAATGTAGTGTAGTGTAGCGTAGCATAGTGTAGTGTAGTGTAGTTTATGTGATGTAGTTTAGTGTAGTATAGTATAGTGTAGTGTAGCATAATGTAGTGTAGTGTAGTGTAGTGTAGTGTAGTGTAGTGTAGTGCAGTGTAGTGTAGTGTAGTGTAGTGTAGTGTAGTGTAGTGTAGTTTTATGTGATGTAGTGTAGTGTAGTATAGTGTAGCATAATGTGGTGTAGTGTAGTGTAGTGTAGTGTGGTGTATTGTGGTGTGGTGTGGTGTAGTTTAGTGTAGTGTAGTGTAGTGTAGTGTAGTGTAGTGTAGTGTAGTGTAGTGTAGTGTAGTGTAGTGTAGTGTAGTGTAGTGTAGTGTAGTGTAGTGTAGTGTAGTGTAGCATAAAGTGGTGTAGTGTAGTGTAGTGCATTGTAGTGTAGTGTAGTGTAGTGTAGTGTAGTGTGGTGTGGTGTGGTATGGTGTGGTGTAGTGTAGTGTTGTGTTGTGTAGTGTAGTGTAGTACAGTGTAGTGTAGTGTAGTGTAGTGTAGTGTAGTGTAGTGTAGTGTAGTGTAGTGTAGTGTAGTGTAGTGTAGTGTAGTGTAGTGTAGTGTAGTGAAATATGGTGTAGCGTAGCGTAGTGTAGTCTTGTGTAGTGTAGTGTAGTGTATTGTAGTGTAGTGTAGTGTAATGTAGTGTAGTGTAGTGTAGTGTAGTGTAGTGTAGTGTAGTGTATTGTAGTGTAGTGTAGTGTAGTGTAGTGTAGTGTAGTGTAGTGTAGTGTAGAGTAGTGTAGTGTAGTGTAGTGTAGTGTAATGTAGTGTACTGTAGTGTAGTGTGGTATATTGTAGTGTAGTGTGGTATATTGTAGTGAAGTGTGGTATATTGTAGTGAAGTGTGGTGCGGTGTAGTGTGGTATGAATATGCATGTTGTGGTGTGTTGTGTTGTAGTGTGTTATGATGTTGTATGTTGTGGTGTAGTGTGGTATGATGTTTTTGTGGTTTGTTGTACTGTGGTATATCAGCTGAAGCGTTAACTAACAAAATAATAGAACAAGGGAACTAGCAAAACGCAAAAGAATAAGCGATCAAATAAAATGATTCATTGAGAACTAATGTTGTCGGCAAAAGTATAATAACAATAGGAGAAATACCTCTACTAGATGTACATTCTTATATATTGGACAGTAATATAGACAAAGAAGGTGGATCAGAGAATTGTACCAAAATAAGGATTAAAATGAGAGGCAAAGGGAGCTTTCGTTGTACTAGGAAACATATTGTAACCCATAGAAATTTGGCTATGCCCAAAAATAAATGTTGTCGACACCAACGTTTAATCGGTCCTATTATATGGGTGTGAAACATGGAGAGCAACAAAAATAACCTTCTACAGGCCTTCATTAATGGATTCTTCGGCAGAATAAAAGGGGAGGAATGGCAGAACAAAATCACTAACGTAAAATTATGGGAAGGCACTAATCAGATACCTGTAGACAAAGAGATACAGCGAAGACGATGGCGCTGGACACACTGTTGAAGCCAACTGAGAATATTACACGACATGCACTTTTAGGATTCCCCAGAGGAAAAAACATGAGGAAAACCAAAATATTCTCGGAGAAGACAAGTGGAACTAGAGATGAACAGCATGTGAAAGACTTTAAATAATCTTAAATGAATGGAAAGGAAAATAACGGCTTGAAAAGTGTTTTCTGAAGACATATGCTCCACAAAGAGCAGAAAGAAAGATAAAAGTGATTACCTGTGCTTCTTTTAAACACAAACAGTCAACAATTAAATACTTTATCACTTAAACAATCTATCTATCTATTAACTTTCGAGCAGTAGCCGGCCCATATGGCGTAGACCAAGATACACCTTCTATCTGAATTTTTGTTCTAGCAGTTTTCTTTTAAAGATATTTTATCAAATCTTGCTTTGTCTCTGTTCTGTGAAAGCAGCTCTATCTCATTGAGGGAGCCGAATCCTGCTGCTCTTGCCTCTCTCATCAATGTTCTTCTCATTGTCTCCCTGGGTCTTTCTCTTTTTCTCTTACCTGTTGTTTCCCATATAAGGGCTTGCTTTGCTATTCGGTTATTATCTCTTCTCATCACATGTCCGACATATCTATTAAACATAATTCTATTTATCTTTCTCCATTCTGACTTGTAGTATCACAGCCTTCTCTCCCCATCACATGTTACTTAAACAATGCAAGAGTTTACAGATATATATCGTTACATTTATTTCGTTGCTGGGGACTGTAGGGTGTTGTTTGTGAACTCATGGCCGGGTGTGTGTTCGTTGTGTCTATTTGGATGAAACATTAAAGCCGCAAGCATAGAGAACCACATAGTGTTCTGTTTAAGTCTCCATTTCAACGCAGAGTAAAAACAAAGAGGAAAAATTGAAAAAAAAAGAAACAATGGTATGTTAGAAGCTTTACGTGATTAGTAGACGACACAGATATAAAATAAAGTAAAAATAAAGATCAGCATCTCTTTCTTTGTAAATATCCTAGCGTGAATCAGGTTGTAACCTTTTGCGTCACATGCTATCCCTAAATACGAAAAAGGTGAGACTCACTGTAGACGCTGTGAGAAGAAACCGGTGAAGAGAAGGCTGGAACAATCGAAGTGGTAATGACATATGTGAAATTGTAGCTCAGAGAAAACATCGACACAATGGCATTACGTGAAGAAGAACTGAGAAGATCAAAGTTTAACTTGTTCAACTCTTGATGGTGTTCAGCGGACATAATAAGCAGATTATCCAATACTTTACATCTAAGCCCGCAGTGACTGAGTTACAAGTTCGCGCAAACGACCAGTAGTGTTTGGGTTCAGTTCTGAAACTTGGTGGCTTTTTCCAGACTGGAGCTGCTTCGAGGTTCACCAATCCTCCGACAAATGGTGCCAAAGAATATTATTTTTCTAGTAAAAAAAACTATGGTCATATGTTGGACATGTGGATGAGGAAAGATAATAACCGAATAGCAAATAAAGCCTTCATGTGGGAAACAACAGGTAAGAGAGGCCGACCCAGAGAGACACTGAGAAGAACATTGATGAGAGAGGCAAGAGTAGCAAGAATCGGCTCCCTCAATGAGATAGAGTTCCTTGCACAGAACAGAGACAAATGGCGAGATTTGATAAAAGATCTTTACAAGGATTGAAAACTGCTAGAATACAGACAGACAGATGGACAGACAGATAGATAGACAGATAGATAGACAGACAGACAGACAGACAGACAGACAAACCGGCAGGCAGACAGGCAGGCAGACAGACAGACAGAAAGACAGACATACAGACAGACAGACAGACAGACAGGTAGGTAGGTAGGTAGGTAGGCAGGCAGGCAGGCAGGCAGGCAGGCAGGCAGGCAGGCAGGCAGGCAGGCAGGTAGGCAGGTAGGCAGGTAGGCAGGTAGGTAGGTAGGTAGGTAGATAGATAGATAGATAGATAGATAGATAGATAGATAGATAGATAGATAGATAGATAGATAGATAGATAGATAGATAGATAGATAGATAGATAGATAGATAGATAGATAGATAGATAGATACAAATGTCGGCGGTGTGACCTGTAACCAGCCACATCAGTGTAAAGTTGTGCTGGTGGTCATTACTGGTAGGACTATTAATGATAATAATACCATACTCTCCATACACTTGAAGGCTGAGTATGATTTTTTACTTCTGCAGTTTGAAGCATTCATCATGGTAGACATATTCAAACGTCCAAACACAAATTATATGTAACAGATTCACTAAAAGTTGACAGCACAAAATATGTGCTGTCCTCATTCACTAAAACTGCCACCCATAATTTTATGTCAAAATGTGTTCGTGTTTCATCAGCTTTATAGCGGTCTCGCTCGAGGTTTGATATTTGTGGTGCCTATATCAGTTTAGACTTTACATTGAATGCGATGAAATTGGGCCGCGTATGGCAAATCAAAAGAGCAACAAAATATTATCATAAGGAAACAAAGAAAAATAATGCATTTTTAGAAAACAATGACACTGTATTGTTTCTGAGTTATAATGATTCACAGTTAGAAATGATGAGCTGCGGATACTAATCAACCCAGAGTGGAAGAAATGATAAGCAAAAGATATTGGTTATTGGTTATTGGTTATAGAAGGCCTCGGTATCACTGCAAACGAATTAAAATCCATAATTGCTCAACCGCCCGTGCCAGTGGAATCATCCGAATTACTAACTCATCTCCCAAACAAAGAAAGGTAACTGTAGTCCCCATCGTAGTAGTCTCAGTACACGCCAAAAGACATAAGGCGAAACCGCGCCGAAAGTGAACACAGCCAACTGTTCCCTGTCATACTATATCATCATTCATCGTAAACAATTGGAATATCGAAACATGATCAAAACGGATGAGACACACCGCTCACGGTGTGCACAGAGCACTTAACTCAGTAGCTCCTGCAACAAGCCGGACTTGGAATATGAGGAAACTGCAACACGGAACACTTTTCAGACACATCCTTCAATGGTTCCTGTCGCCTATCCACCATATACCGGAATTTCACGTCCTCCCGAAAATGATGATCGTCATATTGGGAACAAAAAATGTATAGCGCTTGACGATGTTAGGATATCGTTCTTGACTGCAACCGAACATATAAACACACAGTTAGTTGTCGAATTATCCCCGTCACACATCAAACAACAGACCGTACGGTTAGCGTACACCGAACGAAACAGGGTGCAAATTCCCCAAAGAGGAAAATCATCGATCGAAAAAGATAGTAGTGAGGAAAAGGTGACAAGTTTTGAAAGCCAGCTACAAACATTACAAGGTTGGTATGGAACCCACATGAGAGAGGAAATAAGGAGTCGTAGAAACACATGGAGACCAAACTTCAAAGAGTCGATGAGAAAGTACAACAAAGAGCAGAAAATATTGGAAAGCTTTTGTTGAAGGTCTATGCTACAAAGGAGAGTGCTGAAAAAAATAGAATATAATAGAATAGAATAGAATAGAATGGTATTTCAAATTTCTTCGACAATTTCCAAAGAGAGTTGTGAAAAACTTCAATATTCAGTCCTGGGTCAAACATGTCGCAATGACTGTTGCTAGCTTGTTCCTCTGTGACAATAAGCGTGCCATTGGCTGCTTGTTGGACGTTATTCTCGTAACAGGAGCAAATTATTTTATTTTTGTCTGCATTTTTTGCGTGTCGCAAAGCACAATTTTTCAAAATGGTTCCCATGTTAATCTAATTCGATCTCTAATTCAAATATCTTTGTTTATTTTATCTATCACTGAATTTCAGACGTAATCCTTTCTCCTGCGATGTAATTAGAGAACATATTTTTACAATAATAACGGAAAACGGAAGGAGGGAAAGAAAAGTACGGATATAATGATTGTTAGTGTACCCGGGTGTTCTTTAATCTTCAAGTTTTTGGTTACATCGAGAAAAAAATTGCCGAAATCATGTAACGACCATCTTGAGCAGGGCGTTCTATCTTGAGAACACGGTTAAAAGTTCTTATCTTACTTCCTGAAACGTCTTCAAATATCGTTAGTAGTTTAGCAGTAAGCACCATTTCTGTATGATTCAATGATCGATAGTTTGTTCCATCTTGGACACGTGGGAATGAAGAAAGAAGGAAGGATTTTTTGGTATCTTTAGTCGACTCTATTATGCAATGAGAAGATGGCATACGCCTGGTTAGCTGATGGTTGGCACTGAAATTCAAACTGCCCCGCTGATGTGCATTCTCTATTCCTATTTATGAATTCTCTGACTGAATGACTCTATAATTCCTATTGTGAATGTGCCAGTAACCATCACTCCGAAGACAATTTATGTAATTACCATCACGGCAAGAGTCATCTCCAAGGAAGGCAATAATAAAGCATAACAGATATTTATTATAGAGGGACACCCCGAGCCGAGAGCAAACATGCATTATGTAGCGGCATATGTATTTTCACAGGACAGAGACAAATCCATAAACAAAAGGAAACAATAGCTAGACTCAACCAGGATGTGAATCCATGCTAGCAATGTTCCACTTTCTCGAGGCAACAAGCTAGCAATGTTCCACTTTCTCGAGGCAACACGCTAGCAATGTTCCACTTTCTCGAGGCAACACGCTAGCAATGTTCCACTTTCTCGAGGCAACACGCTAGCAATGTTCCACTTTCTCGAGGCAACACGCTAGCAATGTTCCACTTTCTCGAGGCAACACGCTAGCAATGTTCCACTTTCTCGGGCAATCCGCTGGCAATGTTCTACTTTCTTGGTGTGCTAAACTGGCAATGTTATACTTTTTTGGTGTGCTAAGCTGACAATGTTCTACTTTCTTGGTGCGTTAAGCTGGCAATGTTCTACTTTCTTGGTGTGCTAAGCTGGCAATGTTCTACTTTCTTGGTGTGCTAAGCTGGCAATGTTCTACTTTCTTGGTGTGCTAAGCTGGCAATGTTCTACTTTCTTGGGGTAATAATCTGGCAGTGTTCCGAAGTCTGTCGGCAATGTCATTTCCCCTTTCGCTAGGATGAAGCTTGCAGCACACCGAACGTTCTCATGTTGATTTCACAGTTGTTGTTCATTGTGCCTTTCACTAGGATGAAGCTCTCAACTCTCCCCAAGTCTCGTGTTGTTCCCACAATGGTAATTCATTGTCAATGTCGCTAGAATGAAGCTCGTAGCCCTCCCCAAGTCTCGTGTTGTTCCCACAATGGTAATGCAATGTCCCTGTCGCTAGGATGAAGCTCTCAACCCTCCCCAAGTCTCGTGTTGTTCCCACAATGGTAATGCAATGTCCCTGTCGCTAGAATGAAGCTCGTAGCCCTAAACCAAGAATCGTGTTGTTCCCACAATGGTAATTCATTGTCCCTGTCGCTAGAATGAAGCTCGTAGCCCTAAACCAAGTCTCGTGTTGTTTTCGCAGTTGTTGTTCATTGTGCCTTTCGCTAGGATGAAGCTCTCAACCCTCCCCAAGTCTCGTGTTGTTCCCACAATGGTAATTCATTGTCTCTGTCGCTAGAATGAAGCTCGTAGCCCTCCCCAAGTCTCGTGTTGTTCCCACAATGGTAATGCAATGTCCCTGTCGCTAGGATGAAGCTCTCAACCCTCCCCAAGTCTCGTGTTGTTCCCACAATGGTAATGCAATGTCCCTGTCGCTAGAATGAAGCTCGTAGCCCTAAACCAAGTATCGTGTTGTTCCCACAATGGTAATTCATTGTCCCTGTCGCTAGAATGAAGCTCGTAGCCCTAAACCAAGTCTCGTGTTGTTTTCGCAGTTTTTTGTTCATTGTGCCTTTCGCTAGGATGAAGCTCTCAACCCTCCCCAAGTCTCGTGTTGTTCCCACAATGGTAATTCATTGTCCCTGTCGCTAGAATGAAGCTCGTAGCCCTCCCCAAGTCTCGTGTTGTTTCCACAGTTATTTTTCATACCTCTGTCTCACTATGATGCAGCTCTAATCAAGCCCGAATACCTTTTGTTGTTCGCACAGTTGTTGATCCATGCCTCTGTCGCTAGGATAAAGCTCTCAACCCACCCCAAGACCTCTTGTTCGCACAGTTTCTGTGTTCATTGTCCCATCATTAGATGGAGATCGCAGCCCTTCTAATGATCTCCTGTTGTTATGACATGAAAACACGTCAACGTGCTGTCATTGTAATCGTCTCGCGAACATCACCGAGATTCATATAACACATTCAGCTGTATCTTAAGTTAGTGGACGCTGGAGAATCCTGGAAGTTGGCTGGACATAAAGGGTGCCTCTATTATTCTGTCTGCTATTTCCACGTAATTTTTTTAAAAAGTCAATCTATGTTTCGACTTAGGGTTAACTATTTCGCAGTCACAAATTTCCTGCTCTCAAGGCTTGTATTATTTATGTCCAAGTCTTATTTTACTGTCTAATCTATTAAGAACACGTTTTGCTGTTTTAATGTGTCAATAATTCAATAGCTATAAATTAAAAAAAAACCAATGTTTTGTATCCAATTTTCAGCGATACCTAACTAATACCGACACTGCCAATTATAAGGTGTTTTACAAATTGCTGATCAGAGATGAAACAAAGGTACTAGGAGTGTGCACATAGTGAGGTTTACATAAAACCAGATTTATATTGCCAGAACTTGTTTTACATTTTTTTTGTTATTAGTAGGTAATCATCATTGAACTCCGAAAATGTCCATAAGTGCTCAGACCCTCTCCATGTTCATCCTCAGATTATATCCCCACACGTCCCACCTCAGATCAGATCCCTCCATTTCCCTCCTCAGATCAGGATCATCCATGTCCCACCTCAGATCAGATCCCTCCATGTCCCACCTCAGATCAGATCCCCTACATGTCCCACCTCAGATCAGATCCCTCCATTTCCCACCTCAGATCAGATCCCCGCCATATCCCACCTAAGATCAGATCCCCTCCATGTCCCACCTCTGATCAGATCCCTCCATTTCCCACCTCATATCAGATCCCCGCCATATCCCACCTAAGATCAGATCCCCTACATGTCCCACCTCAGATCAGATCCCTCCATTTCCCACCTCAGATCAGATCCCCGCCATATCCCACCTAAGATCAGATCCCCTCCATGTCCCACCTCTGATCAGATCCCTCCATTTCCCACCTCATATCAGATCCCCGCCATATCCCACCTAAGATCAGATCCCCTCCATGTCTCACCTCTGATCAGATCCCCTCCATGTCTCACCTCAGATCAGATCCCCGCCATATCCCACCTAAGATCAGATCCCCTCCATGTCCCACCTCTGATCAGATCCCCTCCATGTCTCACCTCTGATCAGATCCCCTCCATGTCTCACCTCAGATCAGATCCCCGCCATATCCCACCTAAGATCAGATCCCCTCCATGTCCCACCTCTGATCAGATCCCCTCCATGTCCCACCTCTGATCAGATCCCCTCCATGTCTCACCTCTGATCAGATCCCCTCCATGTCCCACCTCAGATCAGATCCCCGCCATATCCCACCTAAGATCAGATCCCCTCCATGTCCCACCTAAGATCAGATCCCCTCCATGTCCCACCTCTGATCAGATCCCCTCCATGTCCCACCTCTGATCAGATCCCCTCCATGTCCCACCTCTGATCAGATCCCCTCCATGTCTCACCTCAGATCAGATCACCTCCATGTTCCACCTCAGATCAGATCCCCTCCATGTCTCACCTCAGATCAGATCACCTCCATGTTCCACCTCAGATCAGATCCCCTCCATGTCTCACCTCAGATCAGATCACCTCCATGTTCCACCTCAGATCAGATCTCCTCCACGTCCTTCTTCAGATCAGATCCCATTCATGTCCCTTCTCTGATCAGATCTATGTTCTTCAGCATCCAGCGACTGACGACTCCATGTTCTATGTTGATTGATACGTCCTTATACGTGCCCACTAAGCCTCTCATTGCTGGATGTAAAAAAAAAAAAAAGTAAAGTGTTCCCGTCACGCCAAGTGGCGTATAGGGAATATGGTGTTAGTGACCATAAATTTTACAGACCTTCGGCACATGATTTTTGGGGTAATGTGGTCGGTATTACGCTCGTGCCGCTTCACTTTCCCAGAAAAAAAATCCGGTACCCATTAAAGGCTGGGTGAACCCGAAAGCCGTCGGTTGGGATCTTTGCTGGATGTACCCATATTTATATTTCATGAATATTGGTAATGTACAATGGTAGCCGAGACAAATAAATTAACAATTTACGTGGTAGTCTGTAGGAATATGTTACTACTTTACGTGGTAGCCAAGACAAATATATTGGTAATTTATAGCAACGACAAACATGTTGGTAATTGATAAGCTAACGCAGACAAATTGGATGTTGTTGTTTGTGTCCGTTCTAATTCTAAACCGGCCTGTCTCGTTGCAACGAAGTAGTGACGTATGTGTAACGTACCTTAAGTCGAGTTTACAGAACACATAGATTTTGTGTCTTTAGCCCAACACTTCAATCTTCTGTACATTTATCGGTTTTAGGCTTGCCTTCCTTTTGTCGATTTCCATTAACTTGGTCTAGCTGGATAATGTATTTAAGAAATCACAGTATAGAACCGGAGTGAGGTCTTGATAAACGCTGGTTAAATGATACTGACATCAACATGCAGCTATGATTCATTGAGTTATTTGCGGGTCACCATCATTGCACTCCGAACATATCCGCAGGTGCTCAGATCCCCTCCTCAGAAAGTCTCGCAGTGTCCAGTGACTGACGAACCAAATTCTGTGTTGGTAGATTAGTCTTCTTCCACGCTCACTAAGTTTCTTGTTTCTGTCTGTGCCCATCTTAACTAACATCTCTTTTATCCGAAGGAGTGATGTGGAGTCATGGTTGTCGAAGTCCTGTGTCTTTCCCACTTCCCGGAGGGCAATGATAATGTATGCCCGATCCATTGGTTGACCATCCTCAACAATAGCGGAGCTATGATGTGCTATCTGCCATTAGCTAATTGACTAAACAGTATCTGTTAGTTTCACAAGATTATGAAATTTGGGGGAAAATGCATTATGACTTACTATAGAAGAATTATTTATTAATGAAAATAAGACCTGAAGAATATTCAAATACTGGTGGGACAGTCTGATTTATTATACCTGAACTTTCAATAATTACGAAGAAAAGACTCTGAAGACAAGATTATAAGGTCAACATTCAGACGAACTGAAATGGTGACTTTATGTTTCTGTAGTCACTTGTGATTGTGGACGAACATCAAATGGTGACTTTATGTTTCTGTACTCACTTGTGATTGTGGGTGAATATCAAATGGTGACTTTATGTTTCTGTACTCACTTGTGATTGTGGATGAACATCAAATGGTGACTTTATGTTTCTGTACTGACTTATGATTGTGGACGAACATCAAATGGTGACTTTATGTTTGTGCATTCACTTGTGATGATTTACGAGCATTAACATCACTTGAAAAGTAAATTAAATTATGGATAATTTAGGGACTTCACTTAACTAAGTTCAACTAAGGGAAAATTGCAAATTTATGGAAATAGTGCTTTAAAATGTGATGTTTTAGAGTACACATGTTTGACCACTGGAGCAGCGATAGCTCAGTGGTTAGTGAACTGGACTACAAAGAACAAAAGAGGTCGGGTTTGATCCAGACCGATGGCTTCCAGGCTCACCCAGCCTTAAATGGGTACCGGATTTTTTTCTGGGAACGTAAAGCAGCACGGGCGTAATACAGGATTACATTAACCCAAAAATCATGTGCTTAAGGTCTATAAAAATGTTGGTCACTAACACTATATTCCCTTTACGCCACTTGGCGTGACGGGGCTCTTTACCTTTTTTTATTTTTGACTACTGTTAACACTGTATACAATATCGACCTTTTAAAATACAAGTAAATATTTATTATTTGTATATGATCTCTCTCTTTCTCTCTCTCTCTATCTAACTATCTCCATCCAACAAAAAACCACTAAAGAAAATATGTGTTTTCAATGCTGCTAAATAGATATGAAAGTTAGAAAAATATGAGAAAAGGTGGTGTACAGTGAAATATATATGGCCTTTGGCGTCTGGACAGTCGGTTGGTAGCAAGGATGATAAGTCAGTAGTTTGGCAAAGCATTAGTCTCCCATAATGGGTGCTGCTTTACTGAACATCTTCTCTCCTGGCTGGCTGAATTTGCCAATCCCGGACAGGACAGATCCATCCACAGAACGAGCAAGGTGTATTTGCGGTACCTAATGTATATATACGATTGACACAGTTTGTCGACAAAGGAACGGAAACAAAAATATATAATTTGAAAATGTCACGTTTTAAAGAGTTTTTGTTTCCGTTCAGTTGTCGACAAACTGTGTAAATCTTACAAAAGTATATTTTGTTTATAAACTCTCACGTTACCACCGTGTTCTTAAAAAGTGTACTGGCTCATTAATCCACCCACGACATCCCAGCTAAGGATAATGTTATTATGCGTTTTGTTTTCTTTCGTCAGTCATCTAACCAGCCTACCCGATCTACCTCACACATCCACATGCAGACTAGACAGACAAACTCCCAAACAATCAAGAATAAACATAATTCCTGTTTTAGAGAAAAAGCCACTTGCTGAATTCTAACAACCAATAAGAAAACAGATATCAACTTTAAATGTCCAGTTGATAACGCTTTTCTTTACATTTATTAACAATGGATGTGAAAAAAAAAATGTAGTACCGGTACTTTCAGAAGCCTTGAAAAGTTGTGGAAATCAAAACTCATTAGCACAAACACAAAACTTAGGCTATTCAAATCAAATGTACTATCAACCCTTACGTATGTGTGTGAAAGCTGGAAAACAACAAGAGATATAGAAACAAAGTTGAACGCATTCGAAAATAAATGTCTAAGGAAAATACTTGGTATAGAATGGAACGAATTCAAAACAAACGAGGAAATTAGAGAAATCGCCAATCAACCACTAATATCTTCAGTAATAAAGAAAAGACGATGGTCATACGTTGGACATGTGATGAGAAGAGATAATAATCGAATAGCAAAGCAAGCCCTCATATGGGAAACAACAGGTAAAAGAAAAAGAGGAAGACCCAGGGAGACACTGAGAAGAACATTGATGAGAGAGGCAAGAGCAGCAGGAATCGGCTCCCCCAATGAGATAGAACTGCTTGCACAGAACAGAGACAGATGGCGAGATTTGATAAAATATCTTTAAAAGAAAACTGCTAGAACAAAAATTCATATAGGAGAAGGTGTATCTTGGTCTACGCCCTATGGGCCGGTTACGGCTCGAAAGGTCAATAGATAGATAGATAGATAGTACCGGTCAACGACATTCTAGAAGAATAAACCATTCTCACAGAAGCCCACGGGTTATATGCCCACGCCAGGAAATAAAAAAGCGCCCACATCAGCTGTACTTTAGAGATGATGCCAAGTGGGCGTTACAGCCACCAACAAAATCAATACCAGATCAATAATTTCCTATTACTCGGGGATTTTCCATCAAGTGTGACAGATAAAAATAGCTACAGGCTTCATCGCTGTCTCTGAAATGTGTTCTGCCACCAGAAATGGACGTCAATCGATTCTACATTAACGAAGACAATAATAGTAAATGTTTGTTACTATATTTAGACGTGGGGTGAACATCAAAGTCACTGTAAGTTCTCATGTGAGTCCAATCTTTCATTAAAAAAATAAAACAATATGTACTGTAATTCTATAACTATCAAGGACAAACTACAGACATACTAGACAACTATATGAAGCAGGTGAAAATAGATGGGGAAACAGGAGGCTAGTTAGTCTAGAAATGTCACGTTGTTCTCTGGACTGGAACGGCCTGGGTTATGGTTATGGTTAGTCGAAGGCCCCGGTATCACTGCAAACGAATTAAAATCCATAATTGATCAGCTGCCCGTGCCAGTGGAATCATCCGAACTAAAACTTATCTTATTGAAGGATCCAAACAAAGAAATCAGGCGGCAGTCCCCATCATAGCAGGTACAGCACACGCCTAAAGACATATGACCAATCGGCACCGAAAGTAAACGCAGCTAAACTGTCCTTTGTCATACAATATCATCATTCATCGTAAGTAATCTGAATATCGAAATACGATCCGGATGAAGAAACGCAATCGCTTCGAGAGTAAGCCGGACTTGGAATATGAAGAAACTGCAACAAGGAACACGTTTGAGACTGAGCATCAATGGTTCCTACCGCCTATCCACCATATTGACGGAAGTCCACTTCCTGTTTTCTGCTTGTGGCTTAGGATTATTAGTTTAATGCCTACTATTTATCTTATAATATCATTTCTGATTCTGTCTTTTCTGACCACTTCAAGCGCTTTTTCCAGACAGCCTATCTCTGTGGTGGCAAGCTTTCTTGGAAAACATATAATCCATTTCTTCTTTGAGGCGTTATCTCTCCCTGATCTTTGGGTAGTAAGATCTGATGTCTAGCCCTCTTGTATAAAGGCAATAAACAACAGGCCCACTGTGACTCGCACACGTTAAAGAACTTTTGGCAGTTTAAATCGAAAAGAGTAGATCATAAGTCAGGCCGCTATTCGAACAACATTGTTAGGGTCAAACCTAGCCCCACTAGAGGATTGATTGCTGTGCACGTGGGTGGGGTTCTTCTGGGATTTCCTCGAAGGCAATATTCGAGCACCTATGGACTCTTTCCATGTGCAGTGATGATCCTAACAATAGATTTGAAAAGATGGAAGACAATACAGCTGGATATGAATAGATGATGTTTCAAATGTTTAACATCACGTAACCATGACAAACAAACGATGTGATGCTAACGCAGTCAACTAAGTCACACAGTCAACTACACATATTTTAAAATCAACACGTGATGAGATATAATCTTTTAAATATGCTGCACATTATAAAATATCACACAATAAACCATCAAAGTACACAATACCAACTTTTGTTCATAAATCACAAGTTAAATAACACAACAAAACGGTCACTAAGATGTTAACATTTGAAAACATACATCAACCAGAAAACTATGATAGGACAACACTGTATAACCCACACAACAAAGAAAACATACATCAACCAGAAAACTCTGATAGGACAACACTGTATAACCCACACAACAAAGAAAACACACATCAACCAGAAAGCTCTGATAGGACAACACTGAATAACCCACACAACAAAGAAAACACACATCAAATAGCAAACCCAAACATAAAAACATGCTGTGAACCAAAGAAAAACCCAAATAACAGACAATATGTACTCAACCAAACTCCACAATCTTTATCATGAGCCACATAAATAAGACTGCAGCCAACCTTCAATGATGGTAAACATTGTTATAAGAATCGAAGTTAACAACACAATTCTAGAGATTATAAACCAACATCTTCGAAGATTTTACAAGAAGAGTAGACCGTGCCAAAGATCGGCATGCAGTAGAAGGTTAACGGGATAGAGATAATGTTGCTTTGTGGTTATTGATCAGCCAGTTCGTGTTTTTCCGGCCTTTGGCTTAACTATTAAGTTTTAATCTAAGGGGAATAAGCGAACGTGTCTTAAAACAATTAAGTTAGGCGACCTGGTCATAAAAACATAACACCCATCGTTCTCTCAAACTGTGATGAGGACAGCTTCAGAATAATTGACTGGAACGTTGAAATGTGATTTTGTGAAAGGCGAGTTGTGCTGTTTGTCACTATGTTCGTCTCTCTCTCTCCCTCTTTCTTTCTCTCTCTCTCTCGCTCTATCATACTCTCCTTCTACTGTATTGGAACCAGGAGCAAGACGATGTCGTGAAGGCTGGAGACATTTTAAAATATATTAAATAGTGAGTAACAGTTAAAAGATCAATGGAAGAAACACAGTTCAGCTTTTAATTAATGGGAGCGCATTACAATTATAGCTGATGCAAAACTGTTCAAATTATAGTGAATGTGAGCACATTAATGTTATAGTGGATGTGAGCCCGTTAAAGTTATAGTGGATGTGAGCGCGTTAAAGTTATAATAGAAGTGAGCACGTTAAAGTTATAGTGGATATGAGAGCGTTAAAGTTATAATGGATGTGAGCACGTTATAGTTATAGTGGATATGAGCGCGTTAAAGTTATAATGGATGTGAGCACGTTAAAGTTATAGTGGATGTGAGCGCGTTGGCGTGAGCTTTTTAATTTTATTGTGGATACAGTGCATTAAAGACGCTGAGGGAGCAGATACATATATGTATATGAAATGCGCCTCAGCGACACGCATTCTTTTCCATACTATTAAACTAGCCCTTGGTTACCCTTGACCGACGTGCATGGCAGTGGCTGTTTATAGTCAATGTTGTCTCTTCCAGGAATACATTTTATCGGGAAAACTAACCCTTCCCGCCTTTTTGTTTAATGTTTTCATTTTCTTAGTCGGTTAATCGAATGGTTTCCATTTAGGTGTATAGTCGAATAGTATTATTTTTAATCGAAAGATGACAGTCAAAGTACAAAGGTGGAATCAGCTAAGTCGCAACAAACATAAACCTCCTGCATGAATTTTTCAAAATTATGTTTTTTTCCCCTTTGTTTATTTTGCTTTTTTGTCTTAACTGTAGTGGTGATGTGAGACTTCATCCTCTAACACTTTCTGGTGATGGTATTGAGTTATTAGCGGGTCATCATTATTGAGTTATTAGCGGGTCATCATCATTGCACTCAAAACTTGTCCATAGATGTTCAGATCCCCTCCTCAGCAAGTCAACAGTGTCCAGCGACTGACGACTCCAGTTCTGTGTTGGTTGATATGAATTCTTATACGCCCATAACGGCATTTAAGATGAGATATGGTTTATCAGAAGAATGCTACAATTCCTTGCATAGCAAATATTACATATGAACGAGCTGGAGAGACCAGAAATATCCTCAAAATCATAAAGAAGAGACAAATTAAATTTTTTGGACAAGCCATGCAAAAATAAGACAATGAGAATACTCCAATGACAGGCAGAATGAATGGGAAGAAGAGAAAAGGGAAAACCAAGAGAACATATATTGAACATCTTATCAAAATGGTATAATAAAAGATCACCGACTGAAATAATAACATGTATAAAGGACCGAGTCATGTGGAGATAAAGGACCGAGTCATGTGGAGATAAAGGACCGAGTCATGTGGAGATAAAGGACCGAGTCATGTGGAGATAAAGGATCGAGTCATGTGGAGATAAAGGATCGAGTCATGTGGAGATAAAGGACCGAGTCATGTGGAGACAAAGGACAGAGTCATGTGGAGATAAAGGACAGAGTCATGTGGAGATAAAGGACCGAGTCATGTGGAGACAAAGGACAGAGTCATGTGGAGATAAAGGACCGAGTCATGTGGAGATAATGGGCCGAGTCATGTGGAGATAAAGGGCCGAGTCTTGTGGAGATAAAGAACCGAGTCATGTGGAGATAAAGGACCGAGTCATGTGGAGAGAGACGATCGTCTACGCCAACCGGCATGGAATCTGATAATGATGATGATGCTGATGATGAAAAGATGTTTGCGCAAAACTTCAAGCAATAGTAGAATGGCACGGGGTGTTATACTTTCACGCCAAGCACCCTTTTGGCGATCAGATTTCTGCTGTTGAAAACTTTATAAATTGCCCTGTCATATTTGTCTCCTGGTTTAGCAAGCAATCTGTCTCCCAGATCCATACTATTTTCTACTGTTATGCATTATGCCTACCTCATTCTTCCTCATACTTTATAATTGATCTCATTTCCCACAAACCTTAAATTAAATCATTCAATACATGATCGCACACATTCAGACATGATCACCAAAAATGAAAGCTATTATATATTTAATGATTTGCGTCATCGTCTTATCTCAACAAAACATAACACAATTTCCTATGAAGGCAATCATCTTGCTCTCGATGAACATACAAAATAATCGCCGACACTCAAGACCAGGCTTCCCATAAGCAAGCCTGGCTCACTTCTTGCGTGTCAGAGCAGTACACTGTTCCATTATTAAAGTCATTTAGGGTCTCCTGACGACTTCAGCTTTCAATGCCAATTTCCCAAAGTGTGAGGGAACTTAACTTGGAGGTTTTTTTTTTAATAAGGAAAGAATGAGGATATAGAATATGAGAGAGAGAGAGAAAGAGAGAGAGAGAGAGAGATACTTAGAACAGATCTTGCTAGGACTACATAACTGATGAGTTGAAATGGACAGATGGTAAAGGAAATATCTAGAAGAAAGTATTGAGTAGGATGTCTCGTGGAGTTCAACGTTTGTCGAGAGTTTGCGATGTACACAACATAATATAGGCGGGCAGGGATAGATTTATAAAGTGAGGCAGCAGGAATGCTAAGTGAATTAAGTCGGATATAGGCGACAGAGAACGTCAGTTACAGAGAAAGAGTGAGGAGAGAGAGAGAGAGAGAGAGAGAGAGAGAGAGAGACTGAGAGTGAGAGGAACATATTGCAGAAAAATATAGAGAAGAAGATTACATTCTATATTAAGAGGGCTGGGTGATCCATAGGTAAGGCATCGACCCCAGGATAGGAATGTGGGGTTCAAATCCGACCATAGTCAATATAATTTTTTATATTCATATTTGTCGTTTTTTACTTGACTTCTCTCCCTCTAAATATAGGTTTTTAGTCCTCTTGGATAAAATTGAAAAAACAGGAGGTTTGTGTGCAGTCTGCGCACGTTAATATATATATATATGGCCGTTGTCGTCTTGACAGAGGGTTGGTAGCAAGTAATCAAAAGTCAGTAGTTTGGTAAATATTAGTGTCCTAGGCTGGATGCTGCTTTGTAAACAGCTTAATTTGTGGCTGAATCTGCCAATACTGTATAGACAGATCCATCCACAGAATGAACAGGGTATATTTGTGGTGCCTATCCTAATCTTCTTTCTTCTGCGCCTTTTGTCTTCTGAATTTGATATCAGCACTGCCTCGAAAAACGCTATGCCATTTTATATTGTTGTTCTCCGTGTACAGCAGCCAGATTTTCCTGGTTTCTTTCACTGATAGAGAATTCTCTCAAGGAAGCCCCGCAAACATCTTTATTATAACTCAGTACTGATCTGCTTTTTGGTCTCTGTGTACAGCAGCCAGATTTTCCTGGTTTCTTTCACTGATAGAGAATTCTCTCAAGGAAACCCCGCAAACATCTTTATTATAACTCAGCACTGATCTGCTTTTTGGTCTCTATGTCCGTCCTTAAATTCGCCATGCAATATTTGTTTCGAAATACGAAGGTTTGCTATACTTTTATAAGACCCAGCCACCTTAGTCTAGGATTCCTAAGTGTTGCCATGATGGATCGACGTATGGATTCTGTAAGAGTTTAGTTTTGGTTACTCTGTTTTCCCATTTGATATTCATAATGTATCGAAGGTAACGCACGCGAAAGTTGTTTAACCTTTCCTCCTGAACTGCATAGCTAGTCCAAGTTTCTGATGATATAGAAGTGTACTAAAGCACACAACTTTGGAAAACTTAAATCTTAGTCCTGAGTGTTAAATTGTTGTTGGTCCATGCTCTATATTTAAGTTTACCAAATGTAGAAGCTGTCTTTCCAATTCGGGAATGTATTTCTTCTTCAAGGGAGACATTGGTTGTGATCATAGACGTATAGTTATAAAATTATGTGTGTAGTTCATACATAAACTGCGAACATGTTAAAGCTGTTATCATGTTAAGGCTGTTATCATGTTGAGGATGTTATCATGTTAAGAATGTTATCATGTTGAGGATGTTATCATGTTACGTTTATTATCATGTTAAGACTGGTATCATTTTAAGGCTGTTATCATGTTAAGGTTGTTATCATATTAAGGCTGTTATCATGTTAAGGATGTTATCATATAAGACTGGTATCATGTTAAGGCTGTTATCATGTTAAGGTTGTTATTATGTTAAGACTGTTATCATGTTAAGACTATTATCATGTTAAGACTGTTATCATGTTAAGGTTGTTAATATGTTAAGACTGTTATTATGTTAAGACTGTTATCATGTTAAGACTGTTATCATATTAAGACTATTATCATGTTAAGACTGTTATCATATTAAGGCTGTTATCATGTTATGGTTGTTATTATGTTAAGGCTGTTATCATGTTAAGACCGTTATCATATTAAGGCTGTTATCACGTTATGGTTGTTATTATGTTAAGACTGTTATCATGTTAAGTCTATTATCATGTTAAGACTGTTATCATGTTGTCTATTATCATGTTAAGACTGTTATCATGTTCAGATTGTTATCAGGCTAAGACTGTTATCATGTTAAGAGATGCTCTGTCTTTAAGTTTACCAAATGTGGAAGCTGCCTGTCCGATTCGGGAATGTATTTCTTCTGACTGTGTATATAGAATGTTGTAGAGTTGAAATACATGACTGACTGTGTATAGAGAATGTTGTACAGTTGAAATACATTACTGACTGTGTATAGAGAATGTTGTAGAGTTGAAATGCATTACTGACTGTGTATGGAGAATGTTGTAGAGTTGAAATACATGACTGACTGTGTATAGAGAATGTTGGAGAGTTGAAATACATTACTGACTGTGTATAGAGAATGTTGTAGAGTTGAAATACATTACTGACTGTGTATAGAGAATGTTGTAGAGTTGAAATACATGACACTGTGTATAGAAAATGCTGTAGAGTTGAAATACATGACTGACTGTGTATAGAAAATGTTGTAGAGTTGAAATACATGACACTGTGTATAGAGAATGTTGTAGAGTTGAAATACATGACTGACTGTGTATAGAAAATGTTGTAGAGTTGAAATACATGACTGACTGTGTATAGAGAATGTTGTACAGTTCAAATACATGACTGACTGCGTATAGAGAATGTTGTAGAGTCATGTTTAGAAGGAAAGAATAACGACTGTTGTAATCATGTCACCACTATACTAAGTTATGTGTCCAAGTTCCTTTGAACATGCCTTAAATAAGACTATCAAGAAACAAGAAATGTATAGAAAGATAGAGACACTGGCACAGCAGTGCTTCATCATAAGCGTATAGAAGCTCCTTGATTAGGGTGTCAGTTGTTTTAAATTTTAACCACAGACGTGCAAGATTGAATAAGCAGCCGTCAGATCTTGTACGGATGTAGATGTCCCCAGAGACGGTTTCAAACGCATTGTGTAGAAGGGCAGCGAAAAATATATTCCGAGAGTAGGGGCAAGGACGTATCCTTGTTTGACTCCATAGTTCATTTCAAATGGTTGGAAAGATCTACCGTCGAACTGGGTAGTAGGTAAACATTGTTGTGAAACAACATTTTCCAACACCATATATTGGCTTCCTATGTTCACAGTCTCAAAACCCTTTGTGAGATCAATGAAAGCCATAAACAGAGGTATTTTCTGTTCCTTGAATTTTTCTTGCAATTGGTGGATAGTAAAAATCATATCGGCGGTTGACCGTCCAGTGCTAAACCATCACTGGGACTCAGGAAGTATACGATTCGCCATTTGATATAGGCGCTTTAAAACAATTCTTGCGAATGCCTTTCCAGCTATACTCAGGAGGGATTTATCCCTATAGTAGTTACAGTCGCCCTTGTCCCTGTTATTTTCTTATAGCATAACGTTACAAGTTTGGGATCTTTCATGTCCCGGGGTATATCTCCACTTCTCCAGCATTGAACAAGGATATATATATATATATATATATATATATATATATATATATATATATATATATATATATATATATATATATATGACCTAGGAACCCTGGACCAGAAATAAGGAAGGACTGAAAAGGATAAAAGAATTAAAAAGATGAAGCAGTGGACATGATACAAGAAACGGAGAATTAATAGAAAAAACGAGAAGAGCTGAGAAGAAGAGGAAATGGAATAAAATGTAAAAAAAAAATAGAGAAGACAGTCGATGAGAAAAGATGAGTGTAGATGACAAGAAAAGATAGAACAGAAGAAAACAAAACAAGAGAAAACTACAGAATAAAAAAGAAGCCAAAAGAATAAAAAAGAAGCCAAAAGAAGAAAAGAGAAGAACAAAGAAAAGAAAAGAGAAGAATGAAAGGAGAAAAAAATGTTAAGACAATCCAGTCAACGATGAGAAAAGAAGAGTAGATTGATAAAGAAAAGACAAGAATATATGACTAATATAAGTGAAGGTATGGGGAGACAATAACAATCAGAGAAGAGAAAAAAAATATAATAATTTTTTTTTTAATATGTGACAGAGCAAGATATATATATATATATAGTAGTAGTAGTAGTAGTAGTAGTAGTAGTTAATAGAGGTAGTAATATATATATATATATATATATATATATATATATATATATATATCCTTCTTCTTTCTGTTCTCATGTGCCTTTCAGCGTCGAGGAGAGACAAAATTTGCGATCCTTTGCTCTCCTGTTCGCCTCTGTTGCTGTTATATTTCCTAGTGTGTCTAATATTTCATTACTTCATCTTTTTTGTTGTCGGCCCTTGGGTCTGGTGTTCTCGCAACGTTTATTGAAGGCTCGCTGTGCTGTGTTTAAATCTTTCTGCCTTGTCACGTGGCCAAATTATTGTATCTGTTGTTTCTTTATATATTATACGGCGGGTATTAATCCAAGCTTTTTTTTTCCAGCTCGGTCTTTCTGATCTTATCCATCAGACTGTTTCCTGCCATTCGTCTAACACATTTCATCTCAGTAGAGGTTCTTTATCTTATTATTCTTACATCTAGGGTCTAGGTCCGGCATTGGTCGCACAACGTTGGGATGAAGATTGCTTTGTAGAGTGCCCGTTTTCCCCCAGAGTTATTTCCGTTAATATATATATATATATATATATATATATATATATATATATATATATATATACATATACTAATTTATATTTATATTTTAAATATATATATATATATATATATATATATATATATATAGAGAGAGAGAGAGAGATAAAGAGAGAGAGTGAGAGAAATTGATAAATGTGTGAGACTGAATCAATAAAACGAGAAGACAGCGGATATTCCTAACGAGAAAGATAAGTGACAGCCCATCCTCTCATATCTTGCAAACAATTAGATACCACTTAGGTATACCGTTGACACGACAAATCTGTTAAGACAAACTTGTTTGTGTGCCACTGAAGTAAATCTGGCTGCACAAT
Source organism: Megaustenia siamemsis (assembly GCA_032433765.1). NCBI lineage: Eukaryota > Metazoa > Mollusca > Gastropoda > Stylommatophora > Ariophantidae > Megaustenia > Megaustenia siamemsis. The sequence continues at coordinate 171,491,147 of JAVIAB010000092.1, read as the reverse complement.
CATCCTATTCTTTCTTGTAAAGCTTCGACCAGCTCCATCCATTGATAAAAGTCCCCGATGGATACACTTGCTGCTGAAGACACTGGCTGCCAAAGGGCATAGTGCAAGCATTGATGTGGCGCACTCTTGGCTGACAAAGGTCATAGTGCAAACATTGATGTGGCGCACTCTTGGCTGACAAGTTCATAGTGCAAGCATTGATGTGGCGCACTCTTGGCTGACAAAGGTCATAGTGCAAGCATTGATGTAGCGCATTCTTGGCTGACAAAGGTCATAGTGCAAGCATTGATGTAGCGCATTCTTGGCTGACAAAGGTCATAGTGCAAGCATTGATGTAGCGCACTCTTGGCTGACAAAGGTCATAGTGCAGGCATAGATGTGGTGCACTCTTGGCTGACAAAGATCATAGTGCAAGCATTGATGTAGCGCACTCTTGGCTGACAAAGATTATAGTGCAAACAATGATGTAGCGCACTCTTGGCTGACAAAGATCATAGTGCAGGCATTGATGTAGCGCACTCTTGGCTGACAAAGATCATAGTGCAGGCATTGATGTGGTGCACTCTTGGCTGACAAAGATCATAGTGCAAGCATTGATGTAGCGCACTCTTGGCTGACAAAGGTCATAGTGCAGGCATTGATGTGGTGCACTCTTGGCTGACAAAGATCATAGTGCAAGCACTGATGTTTGGCACTCTTGGCTGACAAAGATCATAGTGCAAGCATTGTTGTGGGACACTCTTGGCTGACAAAGGTCATAGTGCAAGCATTGATGTTGCGCGCAGAAAATCACGGCACTAGAACCAAACAACACAGCCTCAAATTAAAATATCCTTGAGTATAATTTGATGTTTATTTTGTAGATTAGGTGGAAGAACATCCTTGAGTATGATTGGTTGTATATTTTGTAGATTAGATGGAAGAATATCTTTGAGTATGATTGGTTGTTATATTTTGTAGATTAGGTGGAAGAATATCTTTGAGTATGATTGCTCAGTGGTTAGTGAACTGGACTACAAAGGACAATGGGTAGAGTTCGAGTCCAACCGACGGCTTCCGGGTTCACCCAGCCTTAACTGGGTACCGGATTTTTTTCTGGGAAAGTAAAGTGGCACGGGCGTAATACCGACCACATTATGTGCCGAAGATCTGTACAATTTATGGTCACTAACATCATATTCCCTATACGCCACTTGGCGTGACGGGGGTACTTTATTTTACTTTTACTAATAAAGAAAGTAATTGGAGAGTTTTATAGAGAAAGTAATTGGTCAGATATAGAAGGTAATTGGTCAGTACTGTAAAGTAATTGATCAGTATAATTGAGAAAGTAATTAGTTATTTCTAATGAGAAAGTAATTGGTCGTTGCTACAAAGAAAGTAATTGGTCTGTCAGTGCCACATAAAATATATTTGGTCTGTGCTACACAGAAAATAGTTAGTCAGTGGTTCACAGAAAGTAGTTAATCAGTGCTACACAGAAAGTAGTTAATCAGTGCTACACAGAAAGTAGTTAGTCAGTGCTGCACAGAAAGTAGTTAGTCAGTGCTACACAGAAAGTAGTTAGTCAGTGCTACACAAAAAGTAGTTATTGGTTATTGGTTATGGAAGGCCTCGGTTTCACATCAAACGAATTAAAATCCATAATTGTTCAACCGCCCGTGCCAGTGGAATCATATGAATTACTAACTCATCTCCCAAACAAAGAAAAGTAACTGTAGTCCCCATCGTAGCAGTCTCAGCACACGCCAAAAGACATAAGGCGAAACCGCGCAGAAAGTGAACACAGCCAAATGTTCCCTGTCATACGATATCATCATTCATCGTAAACAAGCGGGATATCGAAGCAGGATCAAAACGGATGAGACACACAGCTCACGGTGTGCACAGAGCACTTAACTCAGTAGCTCCTGCAACAAGCCGGACTTGGAATATGAGGAAACTGCAAGAAGGAACACTTTTCAGACATAGCCTTCAATGGTTCCTGCCGCCTATCCACCATATACCATGGGAGTTCACGTCCTCCCGAAAATGATGATCGTCATAGCACTTGATGATGTTAGGCCGTCATTGATGACTCCAATTCCAAACATATAGACACACAGTGGTGGTAAGTTATCATTTCCAATCCAACAGAAGCCACATGACCTGTAGTTAGTAAAACCACAGAGAGAATATGATTTTGTGACCTTCACTGATTCACTCTTAGATGTGAATGTGTAGTTTACACAAGAGGAGAAGTTTTCAACTACAGTGATCCCATTTAAGGCAATTCTGGGATAGCAAGGCAAGTCTCCTTTATAGCAGCAGAACTTGATGTTCTCCGCTCCCTTCTTGTAGCTGCCGCCACACGATTCTGATGTCTCATTAACTTGGATATCATTCAAGAACAATGTCAGATTAACATTCCATAGATATGGCTCTGCTGATGAAATACTTGGTGCAACAGTTGTATCAATCATACTGGAGGGAGGCTCCTGGTCTGTGGTCATTAATATCACAGACGGCACATGATGTTGTTATATTCAGTATTTCTTTCTGGGGTGTAAATATGTAGCACACACATGGAGAGTAGTTTGTGGTCACAGTAATCCCATTAAAGGCAATTCTAGGGTAGCATGGCATAGCTGTTTCAGAACAGCACAATCCTGTGATGTTTTCTGTGTTCGCTATAAAGCTGCTGCTGCTACACAATCCTGACCAATTATAGGTGTGGACATTATTCACTTGCAATGACAAAACTGCTTTGTTTACACCATAAACCTCTCGAAGCGAATCATTTATGGGGCTAATAGTACAGTTTATTCTTCCATCGGGGATATCTTCATTGAGTCCCCCAAAAAAGGTCTTTGGTTAAAAAGCACATATGCTTTTGAGTTAAACACACAATGAGCCCACTTCATAGATTCAAAATGATCCTTGCCAATGCCATCCGTTTGCACAAGTTAGGGTCCTTAGCTACCAACGTCCCAAACGTCTGAAACGAATTAACGACTTTATCTAGAGCGAAGGTTAACGAACTGTGAACAAACATTTATGTTCAAACCCTTGAAAACATTTTCAAAAACCTGCCAACTCGCAGCAATATCATATCTCGTGTTGTTCAGTGTAAACATTGCTTAATCCATAGCTCGAATATAAATAAGCTGCCATTTTGGTGCGTTCCTGACGTCATTAAAAAGTTGTTAGTCAGTGCTACACAGAAAGTAGTTAGTCAGTGCTACACAGAAAATAGTTTATCTGTGCTTCACATAAAGTAGTTAGTCTGTTCTGCACAGAAAGTAGTTAGTCAGTGCGACACAGAAAGTAGAAACAAAGAAACAAAATTTACAATTGATTGTATCTCTTTAATTTAAACAAAGTTGATCTAGCTCTTATTTTAACTGTTTAGTACAACGATGGTTTTATACGCCGTTCACTTTAACTGTTTAGTACAACGATGGTTTTATACGCCGTTCACTTTAACTGTTTAAAACAAAGATAACCGAATACAACACCATTTTTAACTGTTTAACAAAGATGTTCTAATACAGCTCTAATTTTTAACATATAACATATATCTAACATATTTATATTAGCTAATACATCTAACACATTTATATTAGCTAATACATCTAACATATTTATATTAGCTAATACATCTAACACATTTATATTAGCTAATAAATCTAACACATTTATATTAGCTAATACATCTAACATATTTATATTAGCTAATACATCTAACACATTTATATTAGCTAATAAATCTAACACATTTATATTACCTAATACATCTAACATATTTATATTAGCTAATACATCTAACACATTTATATTAGCTAATACATCTAACACATTTATATTAGCTAATACATCTAACACATTTATATTAGCTAATACATCTAACACATTTATATTAGCTAATACATCTAACACATTTATATTAGCTAATACATCTAACACATTTATATTAGCTAATACATCTAACACATTTATATTAGCTAATACATCTAACACATTTATATTAGCTAATACATCTAACACATTTATATTAGGTAATACATCTAACACATTTATATTAGCTAATACATCTAACACATTTATATTAGCTAATACATCTAACACATTTATATTAGCTAATACATCTAACACATTTATATTAGCTAATACATCTAACACATTTATATTAGCTAATACATCTAACACATTTATATTAGCTAATACATCTAACACATTTATATTAGCTAATACATCTAACATATTTATTAAAGCTAAGACATATCCAATATATAATTTAAATGAGCAATTCTTAACTTTTCTTTACGTTTGAATGTCTTGCTTTGGTGTGGACTCTCAAGATTTAAAACCATGAAGTGCATGTAGTGTTTATTTTAAATGTATCCAGAAGGATTTTTGAATTTAGATAGAAGTGAGAAATTAGTTATTATGCACACTCCTATATACATTTGTTATTGAAATGAATCCTAACCAATTAATAATAATAATTATTATTATTATTATAGTTACTATTATTACTAACAATCATTGTCATTAATTTATTCTTGAGAAGTTGCAGTTGCATCTATAATAAAATCATTACCAGTGACGTACATATGCAAAACGTCACATGAAACTGAAAAGTAAGCAATGAAATGAATATAATTTTACAAACCTGTACCTTATTAGAACATACGTTCAATGAGACAATAAACAGGTTATATTCGAATAATTAATTAGAAGGTTATGCTACACTTTTCTTATGTCTTCTTATTTCGAATTTAATTGCTGAAACTTGTACTCTTCTGACTATTTTTTTCAAAAGATGTCAATATTCATGTTACAAATAACCCGTGGAAATAACGTTTTACATAATTACTTCGTTAGGAAAGACTCTTCCATGGCCCTCTTTTATAGTTCCGGAAAATCAGCTAGTGAGCCTGGAAATTTATAAAGAAATGTTTATTGAATCACAGTATACCTGCGGATATTTCTATGAGCGTGCTTTCTCTACTTATGTAGGTTCCTCTAGTTTATACATATTTCCTGAAAACGTGATCTCTAATTCAGCTTTTGCTTGCATCGGGAACCAGAAGATATTTATTCTGCTGCAAATCTTCCAAATATCGTGAGACTAGTAATGTGTCCTCAAACAATCCTTTATTGATAAAATAAAACTATCTTTAGTGTATTTTCCTATTACTGGGGTCTGTTGGGGAGAACTCTTCATTGATGGAATCACGAAAATCTGCAATGTTTGAAAATGTGTCACAGTTTTGGATCTATGTGTAAGATTTCAATACTTACAATTATTTTTTTTCATTTATTTCGATTGCTTACCATGAATGATGATATCATATGACGGGGAACACATGGCTGTGTTCACTTTCTGTGCGGTTTCGCCTTATGCCTTTTGGCGTGTGCTGAGAATGATATGATGGGGACTGCAGCTACCTTTCTTTGTTTGAGAAATGAGATATTAAATCGGCTTATTCCACTAGCATGGGCGGTTGAGCAATAATGGATTTTTAATTTGGTTGCAGTGTTACCATGGCTTTCCATGATCATAACCATATCATTGATTACGACTTGGCTTCCACTTTAAAAAAAAAAAAATGTAAACTTTCCTTTCTTTGATGAATTAAGACGAGCATATTTAGAGAAAGAGCCGCGATAGCTCAGTGGTTAGTGAACTGGACTAGAAAGGACAAGAGGTAAGGTTAGATTTTTTCTGGGAATGTAAAGTGGCACGGGCGTAATACCGACCACATTACCCAAAAAATTATGTGCCGAAGGTCTGTAACATTTATGGTTACTAACACCATATTCCCTATACTCCACTTGGCGTGACGGTGATACTTTACTATTTTTTTTACTTATATTTAGAGAAGATAATAGACAAATATACTAATTTAACAGGCACAAAATATATGTCCAACCATAGCTGAGGTGATAGTTGCTTCTAAAATGAGATTATGTTTTCTTGTTTTTTAATCCGCATAAATGAGTCAAAAACATTGCACCTCATACGGACAGCGAACATCACGAAGCAGCAAAAGTTGACGATGTTCAATGCCAATATTTGAGTACTTATTTCCATTCTTCTTCCTCTTTTCTCTTTCACTGATACCTAAAAGGTGTCGTGGTTTATATCATTTGTCGTTCTTGTGCTGCTCGAATTGTCTGAATTAGTGATTTTCCTTTGTTGTTACATGTCTCTGTCACTGCATCTATCCATCTTCTTCTGGGTCTTTTTCCATGCATTCTCGAGAAGAACGCCCTTGATGGTGATTGGTGAGGATTCATTCTGACCAGGTGGCCAAACCATTTAAGTTGTTGTTCTATATATTCTTGGCAGGGTTTTGTTCCTACCATTTTTCTTATGGTTTCATTTGGTATTCTATCTCTTCATGTGTTGTTTGTTACTTTTTTCAAGCATCGCATTTCACATGTATTGATCTTTCTTAAATGGTATTTAGAAAGGGTCCATGTTTGACTTTCATAGCACAAAGTTGGTATGAAGATGCTATTTATCATTTGTTGTTTAGCTGGCATAGAAATGTTTGGATGTCTTAACAATGGTGAAAGCTGGTATGTGACAGCATTTGCTTTTTTGTATTCTCATGTCAATTTCTCTGTCTAGTTTTCCATCTTCTGTGAACATTGTGCCTAAATACTTGAATTCCTCTACTTGTTTTATTTCTTTGTCTTTGATCTTGATGTTTAATGGGTGTCTTAATTTGCTTATTCATATAGCCTCTGTTTTTGCTGTGTTAATTTTCATAATGTAGTTTGTTCAGCTTTTATCTAGAGATGTTAAATGCTGTTGTAGCAGGTTTTCATCCTCATATATTAGGCATTGGTCATCTGCGAAGAGTAGTTCGTTGATGTTGGAGTTTTCTACCTCTATGTTATTATTTGATTTGTCCTTGTTGGTTGTTTCCTGATTTATTTTGTCCATATATATGATGAAGAGGAGTGGTGAGAGGACACATCCTTGTCTTACTCCTGTTGTAACGTGAAACCATTCTGACAGACCTTCCGATGTTCTGACGACACTTTGACTGTTTTTATATAGTGCCATTATATTATCTAGTAGTTGTCCTGCTACCCTGTAGGTATCTAAAGTTTGCCAAAGTTTGTTCCTGTCCACACGATCAAACGCTTTTTCCTGATCTATAAACACTATATTTAGGTTTCTGTCATATTCTATTTATTTTTCACATAGTTGTCTCAATGTAAATATAGCATCAGTACAGCTTTTGCCTTTTCTGAATCCGAATTGATTATTACTTAATTGAGGTTCTATTATGTATCTTACTCTCCTCTCCAATATTTTAGCAAACATTTTACCAACTTGACTCAATAGGGATATTTCTCTGTACATTTCACACTCCCTTTTACTTCCCTTATTCTTCCAAAATGGGACAATGATAACTTTTTGCCAATCGTCTGGGACTTTTCTTTCTTCCCAAGCCATATTGAATATGATAGTAAGCCAATCTATAGCTGTTTCCTTACAGGCTAGTAGCATTTCTGTTGTTATTCCATCTATACCAGCTGCTTTGTTCTTTTTATTCTGTTTCAATGCCCATTCTACTTCTGCTTTAAGTATATTCGGTTCCTGTTCATCATACTGCCTATGTTTAAACTCTGTATTTCCGTTTGTATTGCCCTGGTTTAATAGTTCCTTAAAGTATTCTCTCCATCTGATTATTATGTCTTATTTCCAAGATTTGACTATAATACACATACAAATATAGTTTTTACTGATTGACAGAAGAAATGTTTTAGTTTAATTTATATACCACCCTAGTGGGGTACTGGTTGGTTACGAAGCAAGACGTCAGCCTCGAGGCAGAGTGGTTGTGGGTTCAAATCCTGGCTGCACCGGTTGGGATTTTTATTTATGATTTCTCTCTGCGGCAACCACCCTTGGTCTCAGCAGCGAGGCCCTGCTTGAAACATCAATTACTCATCGACGGAAAAAATATGAGTACCTCTGAAGACGGAGTTATCTGCCTGTGCGGCGAGGGACCCCTGTGCACACGGCTGCCAGGGAAAAGCGGATTAACACGCAAAATTCAGTTCCTAGTCTCTAGGGACTTCGTCAGAGGTAAAAGCTGGCGAAAGCAAAATAAATAAATAAATAAATCACCCTAGAAAAAGGGACGTTTATATATATTACCTTCATTAGCTAGATATGTAAGTTAGTCAGCCATCGGAAACAAAGGGGATTAATGAGCTTTTATTTGTAGACGACCAGGCACTAATACATAGAAAAACAGAAGACGCACAAGAATAATTATATAGACTTAACAGGACAGACACTAAATATAACATGAAAAATAACACCAGCAAGGTAGAGGTCATGACTATCGCAAAGGTGAAACAAAACATCGATATAACGATAGACTGGCAGACAATTAAAACAAGTGGAGGAGTTTACATTTTTAGGAAGTCTAGAGGTGAATGACAATTCATGAGCAGCAAAAATAACTGAAGTTTCAATAAAGCTGGTCACATCATCCGAGAACTGCTGCTACCACTGCTGTCCTATAAGGAAATAACTAGAGGCAAAACGGATACTCTGCAACACATTATTCTACCCAACGCTGTGTTGTCAATGCTAGACCTTGAATTATACAGTCAAGAACAATAATAAAAACAATCACTACTGAGAATAAATGTGTTAGACAAATGACAGGAAATAGTCTAAAAGGTAAGATCAGAACCGAAGAGCTGGGGAAAAAAAGCTAAGAATAGTTCTCGCAATAGAATACATAAAGAAACAATAGATATAATGGTTTGGTCCGACATAAGGCAGAAAGATAAAAATAACACACACACAACGTGCCATAAGTAAACCTTACAATAAAATAAAACAAATAAAACACCAAACTCCAGCGCCAGTAACACACAAAAAAACCGGAATTGATGGATTATTAGAAACATTGGGAAACATAACAGCAGCTGAAAAGCAATTGAGGAAGGAAAGGAGAAAAAAGAAGAAATAATACATTTTGTATGTGTGCAGCAATGGTACTATGCATTTATATGCTTTCCTTAATCTATGCCTACACCAGACGTTTGCAATACCGACAGCTCAAAGGAATGAAGTTCCTAGCCCGACCTATCTTTATCACCTATTATCAGTTTCTGATCCACTCCTTCCCGCCGAATTACGCCATGCAAAAGCAGCTTGTACGTGAGTCGATATAAAAAAGTTTGTTGAGATTACAAGCCATTTTGACTACTTCCACCACGAAGAGGACATCAATGTGCTGGGTTAAAGCTAAGACAAAAAGATATACGACCGGACAAGAGACTGTAGATTCGACCAGAAGTGTTGCGTAGAGACAGTGTAGTGTAGTTATTCTGTGTCGAATCTATATTGTAAGCTTTAGAGTTCAATGCAGCAGGAGGTTGACGCCTGGAAGTCATGATCTAGGCGGGCACACCTCCCTTAAAGTGTCAAGAAGCCAAAGGACCGAAACACTTGCTCGACGACGGTATGCTTCTGATGATCAGATTATCACCTGCTGCGCAGCTGTGAATATAGAATTTCCTATTTCAGGTCCAACAAGCTTTTTAAACATAGTTCGCGCACAATTTGAGCTCATTTCAATGTATTCCAAAAATTCAAGACAGGAGAAGCTACTAACTCGCTAAGCAGTTATTATAGTGTGTATCAACCAATGCCTAAAGTGAATTTGCTTTCTTGTTATACATGTGCTTTCGTCCACTTGCATAGCATTAAAGATGAATATGTGAATTCTCTGTAATAATTGTTCATTGACACTGACTGAAGAATCACTGATATCTTTCTTAATTGTGACATTGGGCAAACAAATTTAGAAAAGGCAGCGTTCTCGGTGGCCAATGCAGAAACCACAATGAACGTTTAAAATGTAAGCTACCAACCCGTATAGAGTCCCAACTAAGATATATTGTTAATATATTCACTGCTATACAATAAAAAAGTCGCTTTGCCAGCCAATAATCAAACGATTTCTATAGCAGAATTCGAGGTAGGAAAAACATATTTGTACTTCCATTTGTTTGAAGGGGCGATCAATTAGAACGGCTAAGCTTTACACAAGAGAGAACAATTACGATTTCGACCACTGGAGACCACTGGTTAAGAACCGTTGGCTTAAAGGATTAAAGCACGGTTAAGAAAGATTATCTTAAGTGACGGAGCTAATAGATGGATAAAGTAAGCTTGCAGCCGGATGAAGGAAGTCTGTAGCTGGATAAAACAAGTTTATACATAGATGAAGTAAATATGTAGGTGGATGGAATAAGTTTGTAGGTGGTTGGATTAAATTTGTAGTTGGATGAAGTAAGTTTGTAGTTGGATGAAGTAAGTTTGTAGTTGGATGAAGTAAGTTTGTAGTTAGATCTTCTTTCTTCTTCTTTTCTCTTTTCACTGATACCTAAAAGGTGTCGTGGTTTATATCATTTGTCGTTCTTGAGCTTCTCGAATTGTCTGAATTAGTGATTTTCCTTTGTTGTTACATGTCTCTGTCACTGCATCTATCCATCTTCTTCTGGGTCTTCCTCTTGATCTTTTTCAATGCATTCTCGAGAAGAACGCCCATGATGGTGATTGGTAAGGATTCATTCTGACCAGGTGGCCAAACCATTTAAGTTGTTGTTGTTCTATATATTCTTGGCAGGGTTTAATTCCTACCATTTTTCTTATGGTTTCATTTGGTATTCTATATCTTCTTGTGTTGTTTGTTAATTTTCTCAAGCATCGCATCTCACATGTATTGATCTTTCTTAAATCGGATTTAGAAAGGGTCCATGTTTGACTTTCATAGCACAAAGTTGGTATGAAAATGCTATTAATTATTTGTTGTTTAGCTGGCATAGAAATGTTTGGATGTCTTAGCAATGGTGAAAGCTGGTATGTGACAGCATTTGCTTTTTATATTCTCATGTCAATTTCTCTGTCTAGTTTTCCATCTTTTGTGAACATTGTGCCTAAATATTTGAATTCCTCTACTTGTTTTATTTCTTTATCTTTGATCTTAATGTTTAATGGGTGTCTTATTTTGCCTATTCTAATAGCCTTTGTTTTTGCTGTGTTAATTTTCTAATTGTAGTTGGATAAAAATAGATTTGTAGGTGGATGAAATAAGTTTGTAGGTGGTTGGATTAAATTTGTAGTTGGATGAAGTAAGTTTGCAGGTTGATGGAATATGTTTGTAGGTCGATAAAGTAAGTTTTCATGTGGATGAAACCAGTTTATACTTGTATGAAGTAAGTTTGTAGGTTGATAAAGTAAGTTTTTATGTGAATGAAACAAGTTTATACGTGGATGAAGTAAGTTTGCAGGTTATTGGAATACGTTTGTAGGTGGATGAAGTAAGTTTGCAGGTTATTGGAATAAGTTTGTAGGTTAATGGAATAAGTTTGTAGGTTATTGGAATAAGTTTGTAGGTTATTGGAATACGTTTGTAGGTGGATGAAGTAAGTTTGCAGGTTATTGGAATAAGTTTGTAGGTTAATGGAATAAGTTTGCAGGTTATTGGAATAAGTTTGTAGGTGGATGAAGTAAGTTTGCAGGTTATTGGAATAAGTTTGCAGGTTATTGGAATACGTTTGTAGGTGGATGAAGTAAGTTTGCAGATTATTGGAATAAGTTTGAAGGTTAATGGAATAAGTTTGCAGGTTATTGGAATAAGTTTGCAGGTTATTGGAATACGTTTGTAGGTGGATGAAGTAAGTTTTCAGGTTATTGGAATAAGTTTGTAGGTTAATGGAATAAGTTTGCAGGTTATTGCAATAAGTTTGCAGGTTATTGGAATAAGTTTGTAGGTTATTGGAATAAGTTTGCAGGTGGATGAAGTAAGTTTGCAGGTTATTGGAATAAGTTTGTAGGTCGATAAAGTAAGTTTGCAGATTATTGGAATAATTTTGTAGGTGGATGAAGTAAGTTTGCAGATTATTGGAATAAGTTTGTAGGTGAATGAAGTAAATTTGCAGGTTATTGGAATAAGTTTGTAGGTGGATGAAGTAAGTTTGCAGATTATTGGTATAAGTTTGTAGGTGGATGAAGTAAGTTTGCAGATTATTGGAATAAGTTTGTAGGTGGATGAAGTAAGTTTGCAGATTATTGGTATAAGTTTGTAGGTGGATGAAGTAAGTTTGCAGATTATTGGAATAAGTTTGTAGGTTATTGGAATAAGTTTGTAGGTGGATGAAGTAAGTTTGCAGATTATTGGTATAAGTTTGTAGGTGGATGAAGTAAGTTTGCAGCTTATTGGAATAAGTTTGTAGGTGAATGAAGTAAGTTTGCACGTTATTGGAATAAGTTTGTAGGTGACTGAAGTAAGTTTGCAGGTTATTGGAATAAGTTTGTAGGCCGATAAAGTAAGTTTGCAGGTTATTGGAATAAGTTTGTAGGTGAATGAAGTTTGCAGGTTATTGGAATAAGTTTGTAGGTCGATAAAGTAAGTTTGCAGATTATTGGAATAAGTTTATAGGTGAATGAAGTAAGTTTGCAGGTTATTGGAATAAGTTTGAAGGTGGATGTAGTAAGTTTGTAGGTGGATGAAGTAAGTTTGCAGGTTTTTGGAATAAGTTTATACGTGGATGAAGTAAGTTTGTAGGTGGATGTAGTAAGTTTGTAGGTTATTGGAATAAGTTTGTAGGTGGATGTAGTAAGTTTGCAGGTTATTGGAATAAGTTTGTAGGTGGATGTAGTAAGTTTGCAGGTTATTGGAATAAGTTTGTAGGTGGATGAAGTAAGTTTGCAGGTTAATGGAATAAGTTTGAAGGTGGATGAGGTAAGTTTGCGGATTATTGGAATAAGTTTGTATGTGGATGAAGTAAGTTTGCAGATTGATGGAATACGTTTGTAGGTCGATAAAGCAAGTTTTCATGTGGATGAAACCAGTTTAAACTCCGATGAAGTAAGTTTGTATGTGGATGGCACATACGGTTGTTGGCGAGTGAAACAGGTTTACACGTGAATGAAGTAAGTTTGCAGGTGGTTGAAATAAATTTAGTGGTGGTGCACTGGCCATGCTCACTCTCAACAACACACAATTTGAATGACTGGAAAGAATACGGAGATTGTGGGCTTTTACGGTTCGGAAGGAAGAATTTGGTGTATTCACATTCACTACAATCAGTTTTATTATGGAACTTATGGCTGTCACTAAAGCAGCCTGAGAGATAAGATCATAAATGAAGAACTGAGAAAAAGCTAGGGATACCCCACGCCTACGACTATATAAAGAAACAACAGATAAAATGGTTTGGCTTCGTGACAAGACAGAAAAATCAAAACACAACACAATGAGCCTTCAATAAACGCTGCGAGAACACCAGACACAAGGGCCGTTCACGAAAAAGATTGGTAAATATTAGAAAAACTAGGAAAACATAACAGCATCAGAGGCGAACGCAAGAGCCAAAAGATCTCAAATTATAAATCCCGTCGACGCTGACAGGAAAATGAGGAAGGAAAGAAGAAGTAAAACTAACATATTGGCACGGCTTTAGAGAATCAGACTTAAACCGCATGTGTGTTTCTTCAGTGGCTCGCCGATAAAATTTAGGAGGATAGCAGCTCTGCTCCGTGGTAGTGGTTAGAGTCTCTAGGAAGGTGCAGTCTAACAAGAGCCTGCATCATTTTCATGCCACAACATGCGGGTATGAGAAGTAATGAACTGGCTGAGCATTAAGTAGGAGGCCAAAGAGAATTGTCAGTCTATAAACTGCCGATCTCGTTAATAGCTACACTTTCAGAGATATGCTTAGGACTATGGGGGAAGGGGGTCCTTGAGCACTTATGGGATTGTCTCATGTGTATTGAGGACGATCAGTTGACTAGACGAAACTAAACTTCTCACAAGTTCGTGTGATGACAGAGAATTAACAAAATTATTTTTTCTTAGCAATGTGAGTAATGTTAATGGCTTTGACAAGGGTATTTGTACAGATTTATGCGATGTTTTTGACATGAATCAAGAGACAGTGGATCTAGAGAATGTTGTGATGACTTAGCTTGCGATTTAGGAAAGTTTGACATAACGCACCTCTTACTATTCCTCATCATTACAGAAACTGTCAGTCCTCAGACACGCAACTCGACAAACTGAATAAAGGGTTTTCACAATTTATGAAGAATGAGATTATTCTGGTAAATAGCCAGGGCAGTTTTAGTCAGTCCGAAGATGGCACAATGAGCTGAAATGATGACTTTCGATGCCTGAAGACAAACTGCTAGGTCTTGCATATCTTGATTTGTTCTTAAGCTTTTAACGCAGTCCTTTCGTTTAATTGCGCTACCAGGAATTCCTTTTGATCTTCCGTGTTTTATTGTACTACCCTGTCTCCATAAAAAGGACTTCTGTGAGAGTCTTCTTTGGTGCATTCTGGGTACAGTAATTCAAGCGTCTTCGCCTTATTTAGACACATATTCGTGGTTTCCTCTTTTATAGCCTCGTTTGGTGTAAAGCCCCTCCAAGTTATATTTAAAAGTTTCGAAGGCGCTAGTCTCTTTCTTTGACGTTGCGCGAATTTCCAACCCTCCAGTCCATATGTAAGCACATATATCACATAAACGTTGTACATTACGAGTCTCGTGTGCATGCTAAATAAAAGTCATCTTCAAATACTTGTAAGTTTGTTGGGAAAACAATGTAATACCACCGCGAAAAAGGCCACAACCTCAATAATCGTGTTTCCTTCCCGTGACAAATTGAGTACAGTAAGAGCAACAAGTGTCAGAACTGATGGACAATGACGCCTGACGATAGAAACAGCAATAAGTTTTAGAACTGAGCGACTGTGATATATCATGATAGCAACAGCAATAAATGACAGAAATGAGGGACTATGATATCTGACGACTGTAACAGCAATAAGTGTCACAACTGCGGGACTATAATATATGACGACAGTAAGAGCAATAAGTGTTAGAACTGAGGGACTAAGATATCTGACGATGGTAAGAGCAATAAGTGTTAGAACCGAGGGACTAAGATATCTGACGATGGTAAGAGCAATAAGTGTTAGAACCGAGGGACTAAGATATCTGACGACAATAAGAGCAATAAATGTTAGAACTGAGGGACTAAGATATCTGACGATGGTAAGAGCAATAAGTGTTAGAACTGAGGGACTAAGATATCTGACGATGGTAAGAGCAATAAGTGTTAGAACTGAGGGACTAAGATATCTGACGACAATAAGAGCAAAAAATGTTAGAACTGAGGGACTAAGATATCTGACGATGGTAAGAGCAATAAGTGTTAGAACCGAGGGACTAAGATTTCTGACGATGGTAAGAGCAATAAGTGTTAGAACTGAGGGACTAAGATATCTGACGACAATAAGAGCAATAAATGTTAGAACTGAGGGACTAAGATATCTGACGATAGTACTGAGGGACTAAGATATCTGACGACAATAAGAGCAATAAGTGTTAGAACTGAGGGACTAAGATATCTGACGATGGTAAGAGCAATAAGTGTTAGAACCGAGGGACTAAGATATCTGACGATGGTAAGAGCAATAAGTGTTAGAACTGAGGGACTAAGATATCTGACGACAATAAGAGCAATAAATGTTAGAACTGAGGGACTAAGATATCTGACGATAGTACTGAGGGACTAAGATATCTGACTATAGTAAGAGCAATAAGTGTTAGAACTGAGGTACTAAGATATCTGATGATAGTACAGAGGGACTAAGATATCTGACAACAATAAGAACAATAAATGTTAGAACTGAGGGACTAAGATATCTGACGACAGTAAGAGCAAGTGTCAGAACTGAGGGACTAAGATATCTGACGACAGTAACAGCAATAAATGTCAGAACTGAGGGACTAAGATATCTGACGATAGTAAGAGCAAGTGTCAGAACTGAGGGACTAAGATATCTGACGACAGTAACAGCAATAAGTGTCAGAACTGAGGGACTAAGATATCTGACGATAGTAAGAGCAAGTGTCAGAACTGAGGGACTAAGATATCTGACGATAGTAAGAGCAAGTGTCAGAACTGAGGGACTAAGATATCTGACGACAATAAGAGCAATAAATGTTAGAACTGAGGGACTAAGATATCTGACGATAGTAAGAGCAAGTGTCAGAACTGAGGGACTAAGATATCTGACGACAGTAACAGCAATAAGTGTCAGAACTGAGGGACTAAGATATCTGACGACAATAAGAGCAATAAATGTTAGAACTGAGGGACTAAGATATCTGACGATAGTAAGAGCAAGTGTCAGAACTGAGGGACTAAGATATCTGACGACAATAAGAGCAATAAATGTTAGAACTGAGGGACTAAGATATCTGACGATAGTAAGAGCAAGTGTCAGAACTGAGGGACTAAGATATCTGACGACAGTAACAGCAATAAGTGTCAGAACTGAGGGACTAAGATATCTGACGATAGCAAGAGCAAGTGTCAGAACTGATGTAATGTGATATCTGAAGATAGTAAGATCAATAAGTGTCTGAACTGAGGAACTATGATATTTGACGGTAGTAAGAGCAATAAGTTTCAGAACTAGGGAATTATGATATTTGACGGTAGTAAGAGAAATAAGTGTCAGAACTCTGGAACTATGATATTTGACGGTAGTAAGAGAAATAAGTGTCAGAACTCTGGAACTATGATATTTGACAGTAGTAAGAGAAATAAGTGTCAGAACTCTGGAACTATGATATTTGACGGTAGTAAGAGAAATAAGTGTCAGAACTCTGGAACTATGATATTTGACGGTAGTAAGAGAAATAAGTGTCAGAACTCTGGAACTATGATATTTGACGGTAGTAAGAGAAATAAGTGTCAGAATTGAGGAACAATGCTGCCTGACGACAAAAATCATCAAGGTAGCTCAAATATAAATATAGGACATTAATTGAACAAAATATTCTATATTTACAATATATCTATAGCTGTTTCCTTACAGGCTAGTAGCATTTCTGTTGTTATTCCATCTATACCAGCTGCTTTGTTCTTTTTATTCTGTTTCAATGCCCATTCTACTTCTGCTTTAAGTATATTCGGTTCCTGTTCATCATACTGCCTATGTTTAAACTCTGTATTTCCGTTTGTATTGCCCTGGTTTAATAGTTCCTTAAAGTATTCTCTCCATCTGATTATTATGTCTTATTTCCAAGATTTGACTATAATACACATACAAATACAGTTTTTACTGATTGACAGAAGAAATGTTTTAGTTTAATTTATATACCACCCTAGTGGGGTACTGGTTGGTTACGAAGCAAGACGTCAGCCTCGAGGCAGAGTGGTTGTGGGTTCAAATCCTGGCTGCACCGGTTGGGATTTTTATTTATGATTTCTCTCTGCGGCAACCACCCTTGGTCTCAGCAGCGAGGCCCTGCTTGAAACATCAATTACTCATCGACGGAAAAATATGAGTACCTCTGAAGACGGAGTTATCTGCCTGTGCGGCGAGGGACCCCTGTGCACACGGCTGCCAGGGAAAAGCGGATTAACACGCAAAATTCAGTTCCTAGTCTCTAGGGACTTCGTCAGAGGTAAAAGCTGGCGAAAGCAAAATAAATAAATAAATAAATCACCCTAGAAAAAGGGACGTTTATATATATTACCTTCATTAGCTAGATATGTAAGTTAGTCAGCCATCGGAAACAAAGGGGATTAATGAGCTTTTATTTGTAGACGACCAGGCACTAATACATAGAAAAACAGAAGACGCACAAGAATAATTATATAGACTTAACAGCACAGACACTAAATATAACATGAAAAATAACACCAGCAAGGTAGAGGTCATGAGTATCGCAAAGGTGAAACAAAACATCGATATAACGATAGACTGGCAGACAATTAAAACAAGTGGGGGAGTTTACATTTTTAGGAAGTCTAGAGGTGAATGACAATTCATGAGCAGCAAAAATAACTGAAGTTTCAATAAAGCTGGTCACATCATCCGAGAACTGCTGCTACCACTGCTGTCCTATAAGGAAATAACTAGAGGCAAAACGGATACTCTGCAACACATTATTCTACCCAACGCTGTGTTGTCAATGCTAGACCTTGAATTATACAGTCAAGAACAATAATAAAAACAATCACTACTGAGAATAAATGTGTTAGACAAATGACAGGAAATAGTCTAAAAGGTAAGATCAGAACCGAAGAGCTGGGGAAAAAAAGCTAAGAATAGTTCTCGCAATAGAATACATAAAGAAACAATAGATATAATGGTTTGGTCCGACATAAGGCAGAAAGATAAAAATAACACACACACAACGTGCCATAAGTAAACCTTACAATAAAATAAAACAAATAAAACACCAAACTCCAGCGCCAGTAACACACAAAAAAACCGGAATTGATGGATTATTAGAAACATTGGGAAACATAACAGCAGCTGAAAAGCAATTGAGGAAGGAAAGGAGAAAAAAGAAGAAATAATACATTTTGTATGTGTGCAGCAATGGTACTATGCATTTATATGCTTTCCTTAATCTATGCCTACACCAGACGTTTGCAATACCGACAGCTCAAAGGAATGAAGTTCCTAGCCCGACCTATCTTTATCACCTATTATCAGTTTCTGATCCACTCCTTCCCGCCGAATTACGCCATGCAAAAGCAGCTTGTACGTGAGTCGATATAAAAAAGTTTGTTGAGATTACAAGCCATTTTGACTACTTCCACCACGAAGAGGACATCAATGTGCTGGGTTAAAGCTAAGACAAAAAGATATACGACCGGACAAGAGACTGTAGATTCGACCAGAAGTGTTGCGTAGAGACAGTGTAGTGTAGTTATTCTGTGTCGAATCTATATTGTAAGCTTTAGAGTTCAATGCAGCAGGAGGTTGACGCCTGGAAGTCATGATCTGAGGGACTAAGATATCTGACGATGGTAAGAGCAATAAGTGTTAGAACCGAGGGACTAAGATATCTGACGATGGTAAGAGCAATAAGTGTTAGAACCGAGGGACTAAGATATCTGACGACAATAAGAGCAATAAATGTTAGAACTGAGGGACTAAGATATCTGACGATGGTAAGAGCAATAAGTGTTAGAACTGAGGGACTAAGATATCTGACGATGGTAAGAGCAATAAGTGTTAGAACTGAGGGACTAAGATATCTGACGACAATAAGAGCAAAAAATGTTAGAACTGAGGGACTAAGATATCTGACGATGGTAAGAGCAATAAGTGTTAGAACCGAGGGACTAAGATTTCTGACGATGGTAAGAGCAATAAGTGTTAGAACTGAGGGACTAAGATATCTGACGACAATAAGAGCAATAAATGTTAGAACTGAGGGACTAAGATATCTGACGATAGTACTGAGGGACTAAGATATCTGACGACAATAAGAGCAATAAGTGTTAGAACTGAGGGACTAAGATATCTGACGATGGTAAGAGCAATAAGTGTTAGAACCGAGGGACTAAGATATCTGACGATGGTAAGAGCAATAAGTGTTAGAACTGAGGGACTAAGATATCTGACGACAATAAGAGCAATAAATGTTAGAACTGAGGGACTAAGATATCTGACGATAGTACTGAGGGACTAATATATCTGACTATAGTAAGAGCAATAAGTGTTAGAACTGAGGTACTAAGATATCTGATGATAGTACAGAGGGACTAAGATATCTGACAACAATAAGAACAATAAATGTTAGAACTGAGGGACTAAGATATCTGACGACAGTAAGAGCAAGTGTCAGAACTGAGGGACTAAGATATCTGACGACAGTAACAGCAATAAATGTCAGAACTGAGGGACTAAGATATCTGACGATAGTAAGAGCAAGTGTCAGAACTGAGGGACTAAGATATCTGACGACAGTAACAGCAATAAGTGTCAGAACTGAGGGACTAAGATATCTGACGATAGTAAGAGCAAGTGTCAGAACTGAGGGACTAAGATATCTGACGATAGTAAGAGCAAGTGTCAGAACTGAGGGACTAAGATATCTGACGACAATAAGAGCAATAAATGTTAGAACTGAGGGACTAAGATATCTGACGATAGTAAGAGCAAGTGTCAGAACTGAGGGACTAAGATATCTGACGACAGTAACAGCAATAAGTGTCAGAACTGAGGGACTAAGATATCTGACGACAATAAGAGCAATAAATGTTAGAACTGAGGGACTAAGATATCTGACGATAGTAAGAGCAAGTGTCAGAACTGAGGGACTAAGATATCTGACGACAATAAGAGCAATAAATGTTAGAACTGAGGGACTAAGATATCTGACGATAGTAAGAGCAAGTGTCAGAACTGAGGGACTAAGATATCTGACGACAGTAACAGCAATAAGTGTCAGAACTGAGGGACTAAGATATCTGACGATAGCAAGAGCAAGTGTCAGAACTGATGTAATGTGATATCTGAAGATAGTAAGATCAATAAGTGTCTGAACTGAGGAACTATGATATTTGACGGTAGTAAGAGCAATAAGTTTCAGAACTAGGGAATTATGATATTTGACGGTAGTAAGAGAAATAAGTGTCAGAACTCTGGAACTATGATATTTGACGGTAGTAAGAGAAATAAGTGTCAGAACTCTGGAACTATGATATTTGACAGTAGTAAGAGAAATAAGTGTCAGAACTCTGGAACTATGATATTTGACGGTAGTAAGAGAAATAAGTGTCAGAACTCTGGAACTATGATATTTGACGGTAGTAAGAGAAATAAGTGTCAGAACTCTGGAACTATGATATTTGACGGTAGTAAGAGAAATAAGTGTCAGAATTGAGGAACAATGCTGCCTGACGACAAAAATCATCAAGGTAGCTCAAATATAAATATAGGACATTAATTGAACAAAATATTAAAATAAGAATTTTAATTAGAATGACCAAAAGAAATATATTTTATTTGAAATTCCTGGAAGCATCAAACTCTAATGATTATAACATGGAGGGAAAAGGACATTGATGCGTTACAGTAAAGCAACTGTAAGTGAGTGGTTGCTCTCCTAAAACACGATACGATGCTTGCTAGCACATAATATTGATACATTCAAAACATGGCCATCCCCACCTTCTGCTGCCAGTGCCGATCGAGGTCAATCATGTGGAAGTCGGAAGTGAAGACTGATCAAACGGAAATTAAATTGTTGAGAAAACAGACTGCTGGAGTGTGCAAATGAGAAATAATTGTGGATGAAATCATGGCAGAAAACATGGGAGAAGAGCTAGTTTTGACTTACGTCTAGATAACGCATACTGTTAAAACAAGTCTTTTCGTAAATTTGTGAACACAGTGTCCTTCGATTTTCTCGGAAGGTTTTTGATGAACTGCAGTAAATTTTTCCAGGCAGCTTAAATTTTCACCGACCTCAAGATTTGATAACATTTAAGTTATAAGACAGACTGGATTTTGCACTAATAATGTATTTTATTTAATATCTTCAGGAAAATTACAAAAAGGGTGTCCTAAACATAAACATTAGTTTTTAGCAGCAAATGATGTTCATTTGTTTACGGGGATCAATATCACTTTAATGGGAGCGGATTTTCTCTATAAAACACATGAGTTTACCTCGTCAACACAGCGAAAGGCAAGCTAGGGATAGATTCCTTCGCGCTTACTTCCGCATACGATGATTCTCAGAGACACATTGACAAACCGCAGTCCAACTAGCAGCCAGTGTTCTGCTTCTTCTCGAAGTGCGTTCACATTTCTTCCTGTAGTCAATGTCAGTCTTTGAGAAAACATCACGGGTTAAGTCTCTCTATCACACATTTAAATGTGGGTGTTCTAACCAGCAGCAATTAATTGCGGCTTTTCATAAACAAAATTCCTGCCGTCAGCATATTTTCGAAAAGTGAAACCTACGCTTCGTACAACTTTCAAAAAAGTAGTTTTTGATATTTCAATATTACTGTCTGATTCTAGCCGAACTTTTAATTTGTTGATAGTAAAATGTTGATTGATCTGAAACAAACAAAACACACTTCTCAAAATATACATTTTCTTCGTCAATTGTAGCATTTACATATTACATTATCCGACCTATCCATTGAGAGAAAGATGTGTTATCTACACCCAGCGCAGCCGTACAAAGGACAAGAGGTTGGGGTCGATCCTGATCGACGGTTTCCGGGTTCACCCAGCATTAAATGGGTACATGAATTTTTTTATGGGAAAATAAAGCAACAAGGGCGTGATACGGACCACATTACCCCAAAAATCATGTACCGAAGGTCTGTAAAAATTATGGTCACTAACACCATATTCCCTATACGTTACTTGGTGTGACGGGGCTGTTGAATGTTTTTTTTTTTTTTTACATCGCATGCCGTGTTATCTTCTCTGGTTCCTTGATGTCTTGATGTAACCTTCCTCTTTAAACCTCCTTACACAAATGACTTACGTATTAGCTATATTATTAGAATATTAACTTACCTTCTGAGAAGTTAGAAATGTAACTTTAAACTCATCTTTAATTTCATATTCAGGTAGGCCATTCACATTAATAACGGTGGCTCTGTTGTTCCACAAGTCATAATCTTTCACATGCAGAATACACAAAGACAAACACATTGTGGATGACACGGTAATTACACCCTTAATGAAACGGTGCAGGCCGATTCGCGCAAACATAATGTTGTCTTCCATGAGTATAAAATATATATTGAAGTGATACATTAATTGAACGGATTTAGTTGAATGGTCTGTAAAACTTAGAATTGCCTGTCGTGGCAACCAACAGCATATATTACGTAACTTAAATAAGAAAAATCCAACTGGCGATGAGATTGTTAAGGGAAATAAATCATATCAAAGTCGGCGTGATCAACAGCTGACAACATTTAAGTTTATTCTGTCAGAAGATTGAAAAGTCATGATTTATGAAAGAAGTCTACGAATTTATGAATGGGATGTCAAAGAAAGGTTGTTTCTAGATTTTCTGAACAAATATCGTACACACACATGCACACACACACGCACACATATTATTTACATAGTTTTTGCAGCATACACTGGAATAATTATAATATCAGTATTTAACATACTTCCACTCTAGTTTTATCCAGGTACAATATCACTGTTTAACATAATTCCACTCTAGTTTTATCCAGGTACAATATCATTATTTAACATAATTCCACTCTAGTTTTATCCATGTACAATATCACTGTTTAACATAATTCCACTCTAGTTTTATCCATGTACAATATCATTATTTAACATAATTCCACTCTAGTTTTATCCATGTACAATATCATTATTTCACATAATTCCACTCTAGTTTTATCCATGTACAATATCATTATTTCACATAATTCCACTCTAGTTTTATCCATGTACAATATCATTATTTCACATAATTCCACTCTAGTTTTATCCATGTACAATATCATTATTTCACATAATTCCACTCTAGTTTTAACCATGTACAATATCATTATTTCACATAATTCCACTCTAGTTTTATCCATGTACAATATCACTTGACAAGCGTTCGCATACTGCGGGGAAAGACATTTTTTTTTCTTTTCGGAAAGGTGCGCACCCAATTATTATTTAGGGTACCAATTTTGCAGTTTCCCAAACTTTGGTGCGCCAGGAATGATGTCATTGGTTGATACTATAATAACGATTAGTAGTAATGCCATCTCCAAGACCAAAAACACCTTCTCCGCTGCTGCAATGTTGTTCCCGACACTGCCGTGAATGCTTGGTCAGAACAATGAAAAGTCATCTGTCACCACTGACGCCGTTATTGTATTTCTTAGTCTATTCATACATCTGTCACTGAACTAAACTATCATCGATGATAAATCCTTACAGATCGTACACTCAATTTTTAATGAATCTTATCTGGTTCCTAATTAAAGATCCTTGTATATCCATCCATCCATCTACCTACCTACCTACCTACCTACCTACCTACCTACCTACCTACCTACCTACCTACCTACCTACCTACATACCTACCTACCTACCTACCTACATACATACCTACCTACCTACCTACATACATACCTACCTACCTATCTATCTATCTATCTATCTATCTATCTATCTATCTATCTATCTATCTATCTATCTATCTATCTATCTATCTATCTATCTATCTATCTATCTATCTATCTATCTATCTATCTATCTATCTATCTATCTATCTATCTATCTGTCTGTCTGTCTGTCTGTCTGTCTGTCTGTCTGTCTGTCTGTCTGTCTGTCTGTCTGTCTGTCTGTCTGTCTGTCTGTCTGTCTGTCTATCTATCTATCTATCTATCGACCTTTCGAGTATTAATTGGCCCAAAAATCATAGACTCAGATACTCCTTCCCTGTTTCGAAATTTTCTTTCTAGCAGTCTCAATCCTTGCCAAGATCTTTCATCAAATCTCACCATTTGTTTCTGTTCTGTGCAAGCATCTCGATCTCATTGAGGGAGCCTGCTGCCTTTGTCTCCCTGATTAATATTCTTCTCAGTGTCTCTCGGTCGGACTCTTTTCCTCCTACCTGTTGTTCCTCATTTGAGTGCTTGCTTTGCTATTTGGTTATTATCTCTTCTCATCACATGTTCAACATATGTCCAATGTCTTTTCTTGATTACTGATAACATTAGTGGTTGATTGGCGATTTCTCTAATTTCCTCGTTTGTTTTGAATTCGTTCCACGCTATAACAAATATTTTGCTTGGACATCTATTTTCAAATGCGTTCAACTGTGTTTCTATGTCTTTTGTTGTTTTCCAGCTCTCTGTATCGTTGTATCTATGTATATGTGCATACACGCACACGCATATATATATATATGTATATATATTGAGAGAGAGAGAGAGAGAGAGAAAGATAGATATTTAAAACATACACACATATATATATGTACATATATATATATATGTACATATATATATATATATATGCACATTCACACGCATTTAATTGTGTCATATTTGCTGGCTTCTATGGTTCACCCCATCATTATAAATATGTGTTAGGGAAACAAATATTATTATGAATTTATTAAAAATAAAACGTAAAACTTAATCTACTTTGAGCGCAGCGGGGGGGGGGGGGGGGGGTGGGTGGATATCTGTCCCCGGGCGCAGCATCTGGGGGCGGCATTGCTGACTTAATTATTTTACTTGTTTTATCCTCTTCAGACCCTAAAAATATGTCACAAAATGCAGGTTTTCGTTTTTGCAGGTGTTCTTAAAACATAATAAACTTTCAACAAACACCTCAACTAACTAGGAAATAATACCTTTCAATCTTCTTCTTCAAAACTCAGACACTTACCTCCAGAGTTAAGCGAAGAATCACTTCAGACCTACTTTGATTCAGAGTTAGAGTTCCTGTACAACACATTTTGCTCCAACCAATCAGAACATTACTCGTGCCACACTTCTGCAACAACTTTATCTTCTCCTTTCCTTCCTCATTTTCCTTTAAGCGTCGAGGGGAGATATCATTTGCGGTCTTTTGCACTTCTGTTCATCTCTGCTGTTATGTTTCCTAGTGTTTCTAATATTACGTCAAGCAATCTTTTTCGTGATGGGCTGTTGTGTCTATAGCTTGTTTCATAAGTCGTGCCCAACTTTAAAAATCAATATCTTTTAAACCGCTTTTTGTAATTTTTTCAAAATTTGCATGTATAGTTATAATGATTAGAACCCAACAGGGAATTAATTTCATTAAAAACAAACATTTGGTTATTATTATTGCTTATTTGATTTATATAAATTTATAACGACCCATTGATGTAGTCAAAACTTAGTGTTTACAGTATATAAGTTAAAAATAGCGATTACAAATCTATACACGCTCAAATTTACGATTTTGCACGCTTTCCGCGTGAGTTTTCTGACACAATTAGACATTTGTAGTAAACACGAGACATTGTGTGTTCCATTTCCGTTAATTCAGCGGCGTAACGTGGAACAATAACATTTATCATGAGTCTTAAAATGAAATTCTGCAGTTTACAAAACATCGCAATAAAAATGTATGACTATTTTTGCAAAGATGCTAAACGAGGAAGATTATTTCATTCTTTAGAAAACCCTGAGAATAGGACAAGACACATTTTGGATTTATCTAAACGGTCATTTAATCGCTGGATTCAAGCACGTGACCGTCAATGTTCCAAATATACAAAATCACAAGGAAGAGCAAAAATGTTGGATAATTTCGACAGTGAACTTATTAGAAGTGAAATTCGCAAAATGTTGGGTATGAATGAAACTGTTACAATAAGAAAATTAAAAGTATCGCTGAAAAAGAACAACAGTATTGAAATATCAAAGTCTACATTATGGAGGAATGTGAGAGCTGCAGGCTTTACATTCAGAAAGTATTCCAATGGACGAAACATCATCTGTGAGAAGCCACATATAGTATTCACGAGAAGCAAGTACTTACGTGAAGTAAAAGAGGTGCGCAAGCAAGGTTATGATATTGTGTACTTGGATGAAACATGGATCAATGCTCACCACACTAACCAAAGGGAATGGCAGTCATCAGATGGAAAGATTAAGAGATTAATACCTAGCAGCAAAGGACAGCGCTTGATAATTGCTCATGCAGGTAGTCGACAACATGGACTAATACAGAATGCAGAGCTCATTTTTCTTTCAAAATCCATAGACAATCGGGATTATCACTCTGAGATGAATGGTCACATATTTAGACATTGGATTGAAAATTCTGTTCTCCCATCACTAGATCGACCATCTTGCCTAATAATGGACAATGCAGCGTACCACAACATTGTTGCACTTGAAGATAAAGTCCCGACGTCATCCAGTACAAAAGATGCTATTAAGATATGGCTCACAAAGGAGCACATACAATTTAATAACATGTACTTAAAACCTGAATTACTATCTCTAGTAAAGCAAAAACAGAGGACAAAGATTTTTCAAATAGATAAGATTATCCAAGAGCACGGTCATATAAGTTTGAGGCTGCCACCTTACCATGCTCATTTAAATCCAATAGAACTAATCTGGGCAAAATTAAAAGGACAAGTGGCAGATGAAAATACAACATTCAAAATATGCGATGTAAAGACTCTTGCTAATCTCGCTTTATTAAATATAGACAAAGATTATTGGGCTAAATGTGAAGACCACGTCTTAAAACAGGAAGAGGAATATTGGAAAAATGATGGTTTGTGGAATGTTCAACCCCAAACAGTTATTAATCTTTTAGACTTGTCTGATTCAGAATGAAAGTATATAGCCCCCACAATGTTGGCCCTATATTACCTTAAATTATTTCAACAAACGGTCCTTTTCAGGACCACACAACTATGAAAATTGGACATGCAGGTATACCTTGATATTATTATCGTCCGTCCTCGAACTGAGCAGACAATAATTCTCCTGGTGTTTTGTTTTATCCAGTTATTTCCCCATTACGGCCACGCCTTTACCTAGTGAAAATTAATCGTAGACCAGCAACTACGGTAATTTCTATTCTTTAGGGCTTCACAATTTACAATTTTGACAAACATCAAAGAAATATCGCCGCTTTAAGAAAACTGCAGCTGCAAGATACTTGTTAAATATACATTTAAAGGGTCTTTTGCATTCTAATAACATTTGGAAAATTTCCAAAGTATTTAACAAACGGTTAGAGAGTAATAGCGTTTTGAAGTTAGGCATATGTTTTGAAACGAGCTATAGTGTTCTCGCAACGTTAATTAAAGGCTAGTTGTGTAGTGTTTTATGCCTTGTCAAATGGCCAAACCATTTTATCTGTTGTTTCTATATAAATTCAATGACGGGGGTTATTCCTAGCTTTTTTCTCAGTTCTTCATTTCTGATTTATCTCACAGGTTGTTTCCTGCCATTCGTCTAACACATTTAATCTCAGTAGAGTTTATATTTCTTATTGTTCTTGCAACTTGGGTCTATGACTAGCATTGGTAGTACAACGTTTGGATAACTCAGTGATTGTTTAAATTATCTCAATCTCTCATGAAGCCTTGACCTATTCACATAAATGAAATGCTCGATATCTTTCTTCTTCTTGTCTTGATAACTTCTAAACCTCAAAACTGTGTCTAATTATTCCATTTTCCCATCATAAATGTCGTCAATGGTTTATTGATAAAGACATCTAAAGGTTGGAGCTTGTAAGATATCCTGCTGGGTTTTCAAATCTTCAGAGTTTATTTTTAAAACCATTTCTCAGAGAACGAAACTGATCCCATACTAGTAGGGTCAAGGCAAAGAAATGCACATAAATGCAAGAAATTGCGAAGCTGCAGTAAAGCTAATTTTGAGGAGAAATGAAAAAAAAATAGATACAGACCAAAATAAATGGAAATTAACGGTATGGTTAAAGCTTCACGTCACAAGTGGACAACACAAACCACAACCTTTTATTGAACCGAGACTCTATTGAACCGAGACTCTATTGAATCGAAACTCTATTGAACCGAAACTCTATTGAACCGAAACTCTATTGAACCGAAACCCTATTGAGCCGAAACTCTATTGAGCCGAAACTCTATTGAGCCGAAACTCTATTGAGCCGAAACTCTATTGAGCCGAAACTCTGTTGAACTGAGACTCTATTGAACCGAGACTCAATTGAACTGAGACTCAATTGAACCGAGACTCTATTTAAGCGAGATTCTATTGAGCCGAAACTCTATTGAACCGAAACTCTATTGAACCGAAACTCTATTGAACCGAGACTCTATTGAGCCGAAACCCTATTGAGCCGAAACTCTATTGAGCCGAAACTCTATTGAGCCGAAACTCTATTGAGCCGAAACTCTACTGAGCCGAAACATCGTTCTGGTTGGTGTTGTCCACTAGTTACCTGAAGCTTTAACCATGCACTTTTCTATATCTATTTGCTTTTTTTTCATTTCTGATCCCATACTAGAAGGGCAAACCGCTTGTGTGGGAGAGCGCATATACCAACATGTATCTGTCCATAATTTCAAATCCTCCTCCATCCATCCAGCCGTTCGCGTGAACATGTGCAAACACTCGGGTGGTATTCGTTTCAAAAATCAATAGTGGTGGCAGTTTTGTCTCATCAGCACAGCAGGACAAAACAACCGTGTAGTGAGTTCTTTCCTACCCTGGAGTTTTAGCTGTCACACTTTTTATGCCCTCGGTTATATACAGTTTTGTTTGAGGACTCATCAAAAGTCAGAGCAACCTCGTTTTATGTTTTCTTTTTGTGTTAAGTTCATAATTTACTTGCCTTGATTTTAAAAGATAAATCGATGAAATACAGTAAAAAAATTTTTAAATCCTTAGATGACATCTTTTAAAATGTTTGTTGTTTTAATCCGCATATATAGCTAGTGTCTAACGAATTAAGAACATCATGATGATGGCCTAGTAAAATCCACGCTCTTTTAGTAACTATCGTCTTCGCTTGATCTATAATCATTGTTTAAGTCCCACTCTTCTGTGATCTTAACTGTGAGCATTCAGCTCTTCCTCATGTTGTGGATATCTTCTAGTTCCGTTTCGCAAGTTGTTTCTTGTGTTTGCTCTTCCTGATTCCATTTAGTTCTTGTCATTCTCTCAGTTGGGGGGATGACCCGAAATACCTTTCTCCAGCCCTGTTTCAATGTCTTTTCAGCAAACACAATCTCACTTAGCTTGTGTGTTTGTATAGCAATGTCGACGTTATTTTTGAACCATAACAAGCCACAAAATTGAAGAGAAACCAACAGCAGACATATGAACACATCTAAAAATAGTTCACAACAGTCGGAATGTATAAAACACAGCTGTAATCGTTGATGTGCATCCATTGAAATCTACATAACTGCAATGCTATCAAATACCGCAAGGAATCAAGAAAGCAATACAATAACTGAAAACAGTGAAAGTTCCAGAAATGAAATAATAGAAAACTGAGTTTCTACATAAACGACATACCGTGTTTGTCCACACTTATTTTCAACGCAGAAAAAGCATGTCCTTTACGCAGATTAATACGGTAGATAGAACTCTATACAGCATGCAGTGTCTACAGCAAAGAAAATGAAACCAAGCATATTTATTTTTCTGATTGCACAGTGAATATATGACGTTTTTTAAAACATGAAATGTTAATAATGACGATAAGAATAAACTTACTTTTGAGACAATCATTTATAAATTAAACCGCTCAAAGATAGATAATATTACAAATACGGCTCTTGATGCTGCTGGTTCAACTTGTCAGACAAAAGAACGAGCCTAGAGCAGCATTGAGACTAGCATATTGTAGTAGACCAGTCAGATAATAATTGTGGAGTTTGGATATTAAGATCGAGCCAACGTTCCACATAAATTGTTCTCCTTCGTATACACAAATGATAGGCAATTGTTCAGGTTTTCGTTGATCATAGCTTGTTAAAATTACATTGTGAGCAAATGCTGTGATGGATCCCTTTATAATGTTTGCTGATACTACTCCTAAAACTACGTTTGGGTAACTTAAAGTCTAGAGGAACGTAAAGAACAGACACAAGTTTAGAATATGCGAATTAGCATTTTGACAGAAAAAAATATATTGGAAACGTCTACATCAAAAATAGCTTCCGTTAAAATTAGCATTTACAAAAAAATAATATTATATTACATTTTAGAAAAAAAGTAGCATTCAGAACTAAAAAAAAAAATTAAGAAAGAATAGCACCTCAAAAAACGCATTCAGAGCCAGCATCAGAAATTTGGAGAATGAAAAAAACAGCAATTGGAATAAATAACATTTGAGAAAAAAAATATTAGCATTTGGGAGAAAAAATTGGCTGTCGAAAATTACTTTTTAAAAACAATTGAAAAAATAAGCACTCGAAATTAACATTCAGAAAAGTTCGCAATACAGAATGATGTAACCTCTTCCAATTCAGCGTCTATATTTTGTCACTTCCATTTTGAAACTATATACACTATTACTGATTAGTCGTTCAGAAACACACATTCTTTTAGACCTAGCCATAAGTTGCAATTTAATAAATTAAAAAATAATGTAGTTTTATCGATAATTATTATTTTAACTTTTATATTTGTCGAGGATGGACAAATCAAGAATAGTATTCATTCATATAACTTGATTCTTCTATGAACTGTAGCAGTTACTTATAGTTTTATCCTTCTCTGTGAACGACATCACGTCAACGACAGCACGTGATAAAGGGCCAACAAATGGGTATTTAGTTCCACTCGCTGAAAGCTAACAATTGAAAACTGCACGGAAAAAGACTAAGTGTGATAGCAGGCTACGAACAGACACTTGAGGACAGTTCTCATCGATCTGGCTGCTCTCAAGGGATGGCGTGTTAACAGCCAAAGCAATAAGGCTAATAACAGTAAATATATGGACAAGGCAATATGATTAAATGCTGCACTAGATGACGGTCACGTTCTCTGGCACGGATAAGATATAAATAAGAGTCTAATAATGACATAATTCATATATAATAATTCGTGTGGTTTCAATAAGTACATAAACGTGGATGTCAAGTCTTCGGTTAAAACAAATAACTTAGGCTTAATAAAGACAAAAAAAAAATGCCTATAGAGATAACGTGTTACTAGCAAAAAGGATGATTCCTCGGAAAAGATTTATGAGAATGTGCAGAAGATAGAACATAAATAAGGATAATGATGATAAATATGAAAGGCACTACAAATCTAACGAGAATAAATCTCAATAATTACATGATTTATCACTCGTGCTAAAATGCATAGACAAGCTCTTGACTTCATGTTTGGAATTGGTTATAATAAACTGAATCAACGCAAACATAAATGTGGGATGTCAGATACACTACTGGGTATATGTGGAGAGAAAACTAGCATATAGAAGAGATACTGCTGTAAATGAAGGATGCATGGACACGAAAACTAAACATTAAAATCAAGGCTGCACGAAGGTAAAAGAGCAGCTTCACTAGAAAACAGCCAAAATTAGCACCTTTACTTACTTGCCCTGTGGGTGTCAACGTACAAATGCAAACACCGGAAGAAGAACTTGAAGCAATGCCTAAGGCATGAAAAAGGTTACAGGTCAACATAATCATAGGGAATACTTAAACAGAAGGCAAATACCCCTACATGCAATACTAACTCCTTTAGTTTTCTTTGTCCCAACTCC
The DNA here is from genome assembly GCA_032433765.1 of Megaustenia siamemsis. Lineage (NCBI taxonomy): Eukaryota > Metazoa > Mollusca > Gastropoda > Stylommatophora > Ariophantidae > Megaustenia > Megaustenia siamemsis. The sequence goes on along the minus strand of JAVIAB010000092.1, from coordinate 171,459,074 downwards.
TTTTAGTTTTCTTTGTCCTAACTTCTTTTAGTTTTCTTTGTCCTAACTCCTTTAGTTTTCTTTGTCCCAACTCCTTTTAGTTTTCTTTGTCCCAACTTCTTTTAGTTTTCTTTGTCCCAACTCCTTTTAGTTTTCTTTGTCCCATCACCTTTTGGTTTTCTTTGTTCCATCTCATTTTATTTTTCTTTGTCCCATCACCTTTTAGTTTTCTTTGTCCCAATTCCTTTTAGTTTTTCTTTATCCCAACTCCTTTTAGTTTTCTTTTTCCCAGTAACTATCGACAGGAGAGATAACTTGTGCATAACAGTTCTCTACCAGGACTTACAATAAAAAAGACGAACTATCACGTGATGGCGTTCCTTAATGGCTCCAATTGACAAAAGGTCGCAAGCACGATTGTTCACCATCAGTGTGAGGGTACAACTTGTCGTCTGGTGCATCCATCTTCAGCTCAAACGATAAAGTACAAACATAAAATATCTCTTTTGACAAGATCATTCTTAGCTCCGCTTTTGTCATGAACCACAGTATGTATCGTGCATATTTGTGTACGTGCGCAATATACGTTATATATATATATATATATATTTATATACAAAATTATATTACACATAATCATATATATATACAGGGTGCTGCGATAGCTCAGTGGTAATAGCTTAGTGAGCTGAAGTACAAAGGACAAGTCAGGTTCATTCCTGATCAATGGTCTCCAGGTTCCTCCAGCCTTAAATGGGTACCGGAATTTTTTCTGAGAAAGTAACACAGACACGGGCGTAATACCGACCACATTACTCCCAAAAATCATGTACTGAAGGTCTGTAAGAACTATTGTCACTAACACCATATTCCCTATACGCCACTTGACACGACGACGCTCTTTACTTACTACTATATATATTTTGAAGGGAGAACCAATTGATAACAAGTATTCAGATATAGAAAGAGTCTCCTGTTCCCTGTTTACCGATAGTTTGGTTCTTGGCGCACGGAGTTCAGTTTTCAAGTTTGTGACGATTGAAATAATAGAGCAGAAGCACGTAAACTGTGGAACCATATGATGGCAATTGTTGTGAGTTAAATGATAAAGAACTGACCATCAATGATCGATGATTCTTTCAATCGTTAATATTTCCGTACATCGAGAGGAGAGAGAGAGAGAGAGAGAGAGAGAGAGAGAGAGAGAGAGAGAGCGCAAGAAAGAACGATAGAAAGAAAGAGAGATTATTTAAGGTGTGTGTGTCTGTGTGCGGAAAGCAATGTGTTTGTGTGCGGGCCTGCGCGCGCGCGTGTGTGTGTGTGCGTGTGTGTTTTAGTGGATGGAGCGAAGGTATTACAAGGGAAGAGGAACTTTGAAGAGGGAACATTTGCTTTTACTGAATCAAGCCAAGAGTTCTACAGTGTCAAAAGGACGTAAACAGTTAATGTAAAAAAAAAATGGAAAAAGTAAAATGCACTCTCACTAAAAACATTGAGTTCAAGTTCAGAACGAACAAACAGGTGTTTTGTTACTGAGCTCAAACAAAGACGTCACCTGACCAGATATGATCTTTTTGACGAGAAGATAGAAGATGACGATTTTTACAGAATATGGAATATGAATTCAAGGATATAATAAAATCATACTATACATAACATATGATGAGTTACATATGCATATTAAAAGACATCCCATTAAGCATGGGATTGTTCTAAAAGAGATCAAAGCAAAAAGAAAGCTAATTTCATCAATTAGAAGAAACACAATCATAAGTTATTGAGCCATATGAGAAGTAAAAAAATTGAAATTTATTGTGACAACCGGAAATAAAACTGAGGGAAGAAGACATAAAGGCACACTAAGAGAAAAAAAAACTCAAGACAGTTTAAGAGAATAATCTTATGGGAAATCTACAATAGATTTGATCAGCAGCTGTAGCGATAGTTAGCCGCGATAGCTCAGTCGTTAGTGAACTGGACTACAAAGGAGAAGGGTAGGGTTTGATCCCAACTGACGGCTTCCGGGTTCACCCAGCCTTAAATGGGTACCGGATTTTTTCTGGGAAAGTAAAGCGGCGCGGGAGTAATACCGACCACATTACCCGGAAAATCATGTGCTGAAGGTCTGTAAAATTTATGGTCACTAACACCATATTCCGTATACACCACTTTTGTAGCGATAGTTCACACAAAGTTATGGAGAAGCATGATTACATAAGCCTGCAGTATGATACATGAGGACGGTGATTCGTAGTCCCTATATTTCCACTCCATAACCTCCCCTACATTTATTCCCGCTCATTAATTAACTAGATCCAGTGACAATAAAACGAGCCTGACATCGGCAGGATCCAGGTCGTAAAATCAGCCAATCTGGCATTAGATCGGATCTATGCGAGCAAAGCACAATAATTAACCAGATGATATTTATGTTCCACAGCTTTCTGTCGACCTGACTTAGAGCCAGCTGAGTAACCACGTGATATGTAAGTGCTTATCAGTATAGAGATGTCAAATGGGCAATTTAAACGATAAATCATCATCATCATTAGGAGCCTCGGTGGCTGAGTGGTTAGTTTCCTCGCTTCCTGATCAGAAGTGTGCGGGTTCGATACCCAGAAGTGGCTGATTTTTGTTGGTCGGACCGACAAGGCTCCAGCGTTCACCCAACATAGAAAAATGGGTAACAGAGATTATTCTGGGAAGTCAAGGCGGCCTGGCGTGGTATCGACCACATCACCCAAATATGTGGCGTGGTCATAAAAAAATATGGTCACTAACACTACATTTGCCATATGTCAAGTAAGGCGTGGAGGAAACCTTTACTTTTACTTGTTATATCATCTTCATTGATGATAAATGCAGAATGGCTCAGGCAAAAGTAGCTTCCCAAAAAAATGAGGAAGATACTGTGCAATCCATTTTTGACAATAGAAACAAGAAAAAGAGTTCTTAAATGTTATGTAGAGCCAGTCTTAACATATGGATGTGAATCATGGACAATAGGAAAACAGACAGTGAAATCAATGGAGTCTGTAGAAATGTGGTTTTATAGAAGAATGTTCAGAATATCATGGACTGCTAAGAAGAGTAATGAAAACGTTCTGAAAGAGGCCAAAGCAAAAAGAGAGCTAATTTCCAATATTAGGAAGAAACAATCATCATATTTTTGGCCATGTAATGAGAAGGGAACAACTGGAATATATTGTAACAACTGGGAAAATTGAGGGACGAGGAGATAGATGGAATCAAACAGAAAAGATACCAGACAGCTTAAAAGAATGGCTTGGCAGAAAGTCAACAACAGAAATGATAAATAACTGTTGTGATCGAAAGTTGTGGAAAGACATGATCACCTACGCCAGCAGGACCGGTACTACTTGATGATGATGGTCATCATCATTAAGAACCATGCCCACTATTGCATGTGATCATGTCTACCCACAAGCAATCGTTTCCACAACTGTTTATCACTTCTGCTGTGCATTCCTACCATTAGGCATTGGTACCAGGCAACTGAAGAGGAAACTACAGAAAGCTGTTTTCTTCTTCTTTCTCCATTGTCTTTTTTCCTTATTTCTCTTTCTATCTTCTCCCATCTTCTTCCTCTTTATGTCGCCTTGTTTTTCTTTGTCTTCTTTTACTTCATCTTCCTCTTCTTCTCCTTCTTTCCTTCTTTCTTTTTCCTCATTATTTAGCCTTCTTTTTCTTCGTCATCTTTTACTTTTCCTCCTCTTCTTCTCCTTCTTTCATCTTCCTCCATCTTCTTCCTACTTATATCTCCTTCATTTTCTTCGTTTACTTTTACTTCATCATCCTCTTCTTCTCCATCATCCTCAAGACTTAGAAGACTAACACATATATTTATACGCCTTGAGTCGTGATATAGTAATCAAACGAGAAACACTTTTCAGCAATACACAACAACCTTAAACTGAGTAAAGGAACCAGCGGTGAGGAGTGTGAAACACTCCAAGGTATGAAGACAGCTTTACAAGGGAGGAACACAACACAATACTGAGGTTTCGTCCCGAGGCCTTCTTCAGAGTACAAGGACAACGAAAACAAAGATTTTTCAGTATTGTGTTGTGTTCCTCCCTTATACCTCCCTGTCTTAGTTTTAACCCAGCACATTGATGTCGCCTTCGTGGTGGCAGCAGTCTAAAATGGCTTGTATTTGGAACGTCCTTTTATATACATTCACGCACACGCGGCTTTTGTCATGGCATAATTTGACACGAAGGATTAGATCGGTAACTGATAATAGGAGATAAAGAAATGTCGGCTTCGGAACTCCTCTACTTTGAATTGTCGGTATTGCAAACGTCGGGTGTGGTTATCCCACGGTTGATGATGTCATTTCTTATTGCTTATCGTCCGTGCCTCGGATTTCCAGGGTTTAAACTATCGCTATACTGTTGACTTACGTGGGAGTCAAGAATGGTTGATGTGTAAATTAGTCGCCTAATCATCTTTACATCAGATTATTTCGAGTTGGTTGATATGTCTCGGTTTTGTCAGAGTCAGCACGATGCTCTTTATGCTGACTCTACAATAGCCTTCATTGATCTTGTTCGCATTCCCCTCTTTCCCCCCCCCTCCTTTAAATTCCTAGGCTCTTTAATAAACAGTAGTGGGATGAGGCCGTGCGTCCTCAGGCACTAGTTTCTACAGCTTACATTCTGTCCTGGAATTACTGCTGTCTCAGCTCGGTGGCGAGAACCTTGAATTAGGCTAGTTTAAATATATGCTGTTCGTCTATCTTAGAATCAAATGGCAATGTGAGCTCTATTATGATGTGATTAATATCTGATGTGTAAAGTGCAATGTCCTGACTATTTCAGATCCCTTGATGCACTCTGTGTTCTTCCCTCGTCCTGGGAGGTCAACTGTAATATCCCAGTCATTCGTTATGTCCAGGATCGTTGAGTCGTTCCAGTTGTTTTGATTGGGAGGTGGGGGGGGTGTGCTGCCTGTCCAGCTGTGAAGAAATAGTTTTTTGTTGTAGCTGGTCTAACTTTAGTGTTGGCCTTCATTCGCATTCTGTCCACGATGGCAGTCAGTTCATGCAGCACTTTGTTGTGCCGCCACGTGTAACGCCCTAGGTTTAGCGCTGCCTTGCATGAGGAAAGAACAATCTTCATCGTTTGTCTTCCACTAGAGTGAGAACATCGATTGTCATTTTCTTTTCCCACTTCACAAGTCTGCAGGCTGATGGTAGAAGGTTGTACATAAATCATATTATGTAGTTGAGTCGCAGCGGTGCCAAATGACACATGTCATTCCATGTTTGCGTCCTCTGCAAGGGCACATTCCTTGTGGTCAATTGGCTTTGCTGCACCTGTTGTGCTGCTTTTTACACAGTATGTTCTCTTCGGCGTCTCGAATCTCCCAGACTACCATGTCCCTACGTTGTCTGTTTAATGCTTTTGATCACCATTGTATGTCTCCGTGACCAAAACCCATGCCAGTTGGTCTACGTTTAGCCCATCACTTTCTTCAGTTGGAGACATCCACGTACTTCCTTTACTGCTGCACACGCATGCCATTTCCGACCAGTCTTCATTGTGGGCTTCACTGTCCGGTCTGCGTCATCAGATCAGCTTTGTAGCATAACTGCAAGTCTGGTCTTCCCGTTTTGTATTCATCTAGGACTGACTTGAACGGGAAGACCAGCTTAGCTTTCTTGCAGTACAGCGCTACAAACGTCAGTCCTGGTGGTACTCCCAGCCATTTTTGCGTGTACTTGCTAATCTTGCTCTCCATCGCTTCCATCGTATTTGAGCTGATCTCGTATATCAGAAGGGGCCATAGCAGTTTAGGTATCAACAGGAACTGGAGGCTTTCAGGCGAATAATGAGCAATATGCTAATAATTTACCAAACTACTGAGTAATCATGATTGCTTGTGCTATCAACCGTCTGCCACATGACATACGTGCATTCAGATATACATATAAACATACACATATACATACATACATACATACAGACACACATACATACATACATACATAGATACATACACACATACAAACATACATACATATATACATATATACATAAATACATACATACCTACACACACACACATACATACATACATACACACACATACATACATACATACATACACACACATACATACACACATACATACATGCATACATACATACATACATACATACACACACATACATACACACATACATACATACACACATACATACAAACATACACATACATACACACATACATACAGACATACATATACACATACATACATAACCGCCTAAACGCCATAAAACCCTGTGCACGGATGTTCTATTGAACAAAATTCACACTGCACCTATTTGATCTATAGAGCATCTTCCTAACGAAAATCCTGCCTGCGGGAATACATTGTTTTTCCTGCTGATTATTATTATTCCTCTGTGCTAATCTCATTGATCATTTTGATTGGTCCGTGAAGCGGAAAAACAAGCGTTGAATAAACTGTATGTGACAGCTATTTTTTTCTCTTTTATTCTCCGCGCCTACCAAATGTAGAGGCAAGATCTGAGAACGATTCCCATCATCAATAACAAGCCCGGCAACCGGGCACAGTGTACAGTCACAAACAATCGATACCGAGGTGGGATTCCTAGCGCCGAACTCCGCGGCGAGAGCTGACAGGTTCAAACAGGATTTCCACTGCCAGATTGCGTCTGTGCCTCTCTACTGCTCTGAGCCTGGCGGCCATACATAACTCAGAGGGTTCATTTAAAAAAATTAAAAAAAATTGCGCTTTGATCATTATGAAATATCCTTTGCACCCTTAAATGAAATCGATTAAATAACAGTTACAATTATCTTAATATCTTAAAAATTAAAAATAATGTTTTAGATACAATGTCATTACGCTGTTCACTGTCCTGTTTTGCATTCTTGAAATAAAGCGCAGCATAATAATGAAGTGATCTGTACGTTCTGATTGCGTGCTTGTCACTGTCAAATATTTCATGTAAGATGGTAATATGTAAGAGTAGATATAGTTTGTGTTATTTTCCTCTTTTGTTGGCCTCTCGTGTTGTTATTTCCTAATGGTTCTAATAGTCCATCAACCCATTCATTTTCGTGGCCGATTATTGGGTCTGGCGCTCTCTTTTATCGTTTGTTGATAGCTCGTTGTGTTGAATTTTTAATTGCCGGTTCTTGTCAAGTGGCCAAACCATTTTATCTGTTGTTTCTTTACGTATTCAATGCCGGAAATTACTCCTAGATTTCTTCTATACTCTTTACATTTTATCTCTAACTCTCAGGCCGTTACTTGTTATGCGATGGACATGTTTAATTTCTCTGGTAGTTATTTGTCTTATTGTTCTTGAGTTTATCGTCAAGGTCTAGCACTGGTCACCTCTGGGGCATGTTGAAAGACACAGCAGCTTACTAAAAGTAATCTTTTTGAAGGAAAAATACAAGGTAAAAGATGCAGAGGTGAACCAAGACTAACATAAACCAGTAACATCAAAAGATGGATAAATCAGCCTATGGCAACCTACAGTATCAAAGCAAGAGACACAGCGGAATGTCGCTCCATGGTAGCCTACCTTCGATGCGGAGACGGCATACAGTGATGATGAATATCTATTGATAAAGTTTCTATAATGTATTATGGAGGAATTGCTGTCTATTGATATAGTTTCTAATAATGTACTATGGATGACCTGCTATCTATTGATAAAGTTTCTATAATGTACTATTGAGGACCTGCTGTCTATTGATAAAGTTTCTAATAATGTACTATGGAGGACCTGCTATCTATTGATAAAGTTTCTAATAATGTACTATGGAGGACCTGCTATCTATTGATAAAGTTTCTATATAATGTACTATTGAGGACCCGCTATCTATTGATAAAGTTTCTAATAATGTACTATTGAGGACCTGCTATCTATTAATAAAGTTTCTAATAATGTACTATGGAGGACCTGCTATCTGTTGGTAAAGTTACTATAATGTATTATGGAGGACCAGCTATCTAGTGATAACGTTTCTATAATGTATTATGGAGGACCTGCTATCTAGTGATAACGTTTCTATAATGTATTATGGAGGACCTGCTATCTAGTGATAACGTTTCTATAATGTATTATGGAGGACCTGCTATCTAGTGATAACGTTTCTATAATGTATTATGGAGGACCTGCTATCTAGTGATAACGTTTCTATAATGTATTATGGAGGACCTGCTATCTAGTGATAACGTTTCTATAATGTATTATGGAGGACCTGCTATCTAGTGATAACGTTTCTATAATGTATTATGGAGGACCAGCTATCTAGTGATAAAGTTTCTATAATGTATTATGGAGGACCTGCTATCTAGTGATAACGCTTCTATAATGTATTATGGAGACCTGCTATCTATTGAGAAGGTTTATACAATTTCTTATGAACGATCTGCACTTTGTTGGTGAAGAATGATGATAAGAGTCTACAATATTATCCTATGAAAGATCTCCATTAGCAAAGGAATGAATAATTTAAGTTCACATGAAGAAGATCACACAAACAAAACAAAATGTTCTACAAAAAACTTACCATTAAATGTTTTTACAAAAGATTCATTTAATTCTCACTTCCACTGTCCAGTCTTCAGCTTTCCCGCTTTCTAAAAACAGCTCACTATCGACAATATGATGACTGCCGCAAATAAAACTCATTAACAATTGATTGTTATAAAAATAGAGGTAATAGAGCGTTAAGTAGCGCTGCCACACTAATTGCATCCTCATGTTAAAAAGCATAGGCTCAATGATACATAATGAACAAAAAATAGATGAATTTCTTGAGATACTGGGAGAGAAAAGATAGAAATTGCGACAGATCCGGTAAAAGTAAAACTGACCTGCATAAAACAGAACATGAAGATCCCATGTACATTTAAATAAATGAGCTCTTACGTTGCTCCTAGCCTTCTCTATGTTTGTGGAACACTAACATTTATATAACCACAATGAACGACAAAACAGCAAAGTTTGTAGTACACAAGAGGCATATTCAGCGCACGAAAGATGAGTATGGCAGACAATCATGAAAGAGATTAGAGCTGCATCAAGTAATATTCCAAATAAATCCATGAAGAGAATTCTAACTTATGTCAGAAGAAAGATCTACGAATATGTGCATGGAATGTTAGGACTCTGTACCAAGCAGGAAAATTGGAAAATCTTATTTTTGAAGAGGAGCGATTAAACAGATATTGTAGGGCTAAAACAATAATAGCAAAATGTTATATCTTCTCAACATTCCTGTATGGAGCAGAAACATGGACAATAGACAAGAAAAGAGAATAGAAAATTAAAGCCTTTGAAATGTGGAATTATAGAAAAATATGTAGAATTGGCTGTAAAGAAAAGACAACAAACGATGAAGTCTTAAAACAAACAAAACAATTAAAAGAGTGCTGCTAAATTCAATTCAAATAAGAGAAATAAAATTAATTTTTGGGCCATGTTAAAAGACACACTACGACTTACTACGATTCACTCTACGACTTATATTGGAGGAACACATTGAAAAGCAAAAACCTTTTGTACTTAACTTCATCGACTTCAAAAAAGCATTTGATAGTATTCATAGAGATTCTTTGTGGAAAATTCTGAAGCAATATGGCTTACCATCAAAAATCATAAATATTATCAAAGACATGTATGATGGTTACACATGTGCAGTTCGAACAGAGGAAGGACTGAGCGAATGTTTCCCAATAGAAACTGGGGTTAAACAAGGATGTATTTTATCGCCCTTGTTATTTGGAATTGTTATGGACTTCATAATGAAGAAATGCTGCACTGGTAATAAAGGCATCGAATGGATACAAGGAGACCATTTGGAGGACCTGGACTTTGCTGATGACATAGTTCTCATCAGCAATCAGATAAAAACGATGCAGGAAAACACAAATGAACTATCATCAATAGCCAGCAAAATTGGGCTTGAGGTCAATCATGAAAAGACTAAAGTCATGAAAAGTTTAATTCCAACAAGTGACAAAATATACATGGAAAACAAACCAGTAGAAGAGATCGATCACTTCATCTATCTTGGAAGTCACATTGATCGAGAAGGGGATACGAGCAAAGAAATTAGAATCAGACTGGCTAAAGCAGCAATGTCTTTCAGAAGCCTTGAAAAGTTGTGGAAATCAAAACTCATTAGCACAAACACAAAACTTAGGCTATTCAAATCAAATGTACTATCAACCCTTACGTATGCGTGTGAAAGCTGGAAAACAACAAGAGATATAGAAACAAAGTTGAACGCATTCGAAAATAAATGTCTAAGGAAAATACTTGGTATAGAATGGAACGAATTCAAAACAAACGAGGAAATTAGAGAAATCGCCAATCAACCACTAATATCTTCAGTAATAAAGAAAAGACGATGGTCATACGTTGGACATGTGATGAGAAGAGATAATAATCGAATAGCAAAGCAAGCCCTCATATGGGAAACAACAGGTAAAAGAAAAAGAGGAAGACCCAGGGAGACACTGAGAAGAACATTGATGAGAGAGGCAAGAGCAGCAGGAATCGGCTCCCTCAATGAGATAGAACTGCTTGCACAGAACAGAGACAGATGGCGAGATTTGATAAAATATCTTTAAAAGAAAACTGCTAGAACAAAAATTCATATAGGAGAAGGTGTATCTTGGTCTACGCCCTATGGGCCGGTTACGGCTCGAAAGGTCAATAGATAGATAGATAGAAAAGACACAACAGCCTACTAAAAGTTATCCTGGAGCCAAAAATACAGGATAACAGAGGCAGAGGCAGACCAAGACTAACATGGACGAGTAACATATAAATATGGACAAGTCAGCCTATGTTAACCTGTACTATCAAAGCAAGAGACAGAGAGGAATGGCGCTTCACTGTAGCCAACCTTCGATTCGGAGAGGACACTCACCGATGATGAATGAACAACACAAGGTAGGGATTTATCACAAGATTATTATGCTCCATACAACTAGAACTGGGGTGCAACTTACATCCGAGGAAGAAATAAATTGAGCAGGAATACAATCACCTCTCCGTCTCAAAATAGTAGAAGATAAGATTGTACGACCTTGAACTACGATTTTAATAGAATGATATAATGAAAGACTAGAAGAAATAATCCTCCGTTAGGGAACCGCAAAACATAAATTTTGGAATGTGTCAGATGCAAGAAGTGAGCCAGTTAATTAACCCACATTTGAAGTGCACAAATAAAAAGACAGTTTGGGAACACCCCAGCAGTTGCTATATATAAATATATATATATATATATATATATATATATATATATATATATATATACAGGGTGTTTTTAAAGTCGCAGTGCAGTGAATATTTCTAATATTCAGTAAATGACGTAATCATCATCTACGTACCACAATTTTGTAAACCACATTTATGAACAAACCACTGCTTCCTTTAAGGTTTTATTTACGTAAAGGACGGGCACTACGCTACTTTCACTGTCTCATTGCTTGAAGGAAATGGTGTTGACGATTGAAAACAGGGTATTTCTGGTTGAGCATGTCTTTCGTAATGGCGGTAAATATACGGATGAGGTCATTAGACAATTCGTGAGGAAATTTCCAGACTCACAAGTCCCTCACCGAAATTCTGTTACAAAATTGATCAAAAAGTTTCGTGAAACCGGTAGTGTGGTAGATGCATACCGATCTGGAAGACCTTCAATTTCACAAGACCAAATTATGGAACTCCAAGACAGAATTACAATGAGTCCAAATGCATCTTTAAACCACTTGTCTCAACAGGTGCAAATATCTAAGAGTTCTGTTCACAAGGTTTTAAGAAGTGAACTACACTATCGTCCATACAAATTAACTGAAGTGTCTCAACTCCAAGAAAGAGATTATAAATCCCGTTTAAACTACTGCATGTGGTTTCAGAATTTTATTTATGAACATGGCGCTGCCATCCTTGACGTCACTTTTTTCACTGATGAGGCCTGGTTTCATTTATCCGGTTATGTGAACAGTCAGAACAATCGGCTGTGGAGCAGTGAAAACCCCCATGAATTTCATCAAGTGCCGCTTTACGATCAAAAAGTAGAAGTGAGGTGCGCTATAAGTCGTATGCGGATAATAGGACCTATATTTTTTAATGAAACAATAAATGCAGAACGTTACCGTACTTTAATTCTGGAACCGTTCATAGCACACCTTACAGAACGGGAAATTATGGAATCCTGGTTTCAGCAGGATGGGGCAACAGAGCACACAGCCACAACAACACTCAATTATTTAGAAAGCATATTTGCAAATCGCATTATTTCACGTGGAATCTGGCCTGCTCGTTCACCAGATCTAACACCCCCAGATTATTATCTGTGGGGGACATTGAAGGGGAAAGTTTATGAAAATAATCCGCAGACAATTAATGACCTAAAGACTGAAATAGTAGACAAGATTAAACAAATATCACCAGACATTATTCTGAAGGTTTTCGCAAATATGGAAAGACGAATCACGACATGTCTTGAGGCCCGTGGTGGACATTTTCAACATATGCTTTAGGCACAACTTTATTGTGTTAATACCAACATTACCCATTATAAGCTCGCCGATAGCAGTCAAGTATATTTGAATAATACCATTTATTTTACAATTTGTGTGACGCATTAGTTAACCGCATTTCTGGTGACGTTTTTTCTTTAGAGAGTATAAATTCACTGCACTGCGACTTTAAAAACACCCTGTATATATATATATGTATATATATATATATATATATATATATATATATATATATATATATATATATATATAACAGAAAGAAACAAGCTCTTTGGGCACATAACAAGAGATAAAACATCACTATGAGCTATACCGTTGGGTGTAGACAATGATGTCCATGAAAAATTCTATGTCCACGGTGAATAATATCAATTATGTTGTTGACTATCATTCCATGCCACAAAGCTATCAAGTGTCTTCTATAATTTGTCGACAGAAATAACTAAACAAAATCTACAAAGCAATCAACAAGTGGTCAACTACAGTCTCTGAGATCGTTTCCGAACAATTAAATTACATAATTGGATACTGAAAAGACTCGAGCATGTAACAGGAAACCAACCAACAAGCTAAAGGTCTTAAACTATATCCTTCACCAATGCTGATTGACATAAGCTGAAGGAAAGAAGAAAATTTCCGAGAAATTAAATGAAAGGAGAACACGAATAAATTAAAGGTATCCACATTCGCACATGCAAGTAAGAGAAAGGAAAAAAGACTGGAGTAGATCAGATGTAATCTTTGTTGATGTTCAAACAAATCACCAAGTTATGAAATAAGTGAGACAAGAATTGCGGGCAACGGGAACACGCGTACTTAACATTAGCCAGATCACAGATCGGTAGTTGCAGTTATCAGTTCTAGATTAGGTGTTGATATCGACCGTTGATAACAGCAGCAGCTGCTGGACTTCTGCGATTTAATCCATCAACCTGTCTTGACTCCGGATATTCTTCGTGACCAGCAGTCAGACTGTCTTCAGTTGCAATAATGAAGAGACGAGACTGGTTATGCTTCAATCTCAATGAGAGGTTATTCACAGATGAAAATAATGAACATTTTTTTAAAAAGTTGTATGGTAACAGCTTTACGTAGGTGAGAAACAAAACAAAAGTTGTATGGTGACAGCTTTACGTAGGTGAGAAACAAAACAAAAGTTGTGTGTTAACAGCTTTACGTAGGTGAGAAACAAAACAAAAGTTGTATGGTAACAGCTTTACGTAGGTGAGAAACAAAACAAAAGTTGTATGGTAACAGCTTTACGTGGGTGAGAAACAAAACAAAAGTTGTATGGTAACAGCTTTACGTCGGTGAGAAACAAAACAAAAGTTGTATGGTAACAGCTTTACGTAGGTGAGAAACAAAACAAAAGTGAAACGACGTTTCAGCCAAAAAGACCTTCAGCTGGATCAAGAAACAACAACACAAATATATATATAGGGATACACACTGAAATATAAATACATGGCGATAATATGCTAGACACTCAAAAGAGAAAATAAGTCACTTTCCTGTGGCCCAGAGCTTGATGGGCAGAAAGCTTGGTCAGGCACCGATTGAATTTAAATTAATCTGGCCGGCCGACAGCATGGGACACAGATTTAAAAACAAAAAAAGGGCAAGGGTTCTGAAGATATGTGGAGGTGGGTACAAGAACCCAGACTCTGATATTAGTGAAAACGTTTATATGGGTTGATTCTCAAATAGCAAATCCGATTTCGTCCTGTTCTTAAATGAGCGATTTGATATCAAGGAGGGGTTTACATGCGTATCAAGGAATATCATTTACGCCATAATATGTCAGCACTGCCAGATGACGTATGTGGGTGAGTCTGGCGGACGTTTAGGTAACAGATTTTGTGAGCATCTTCGTGACGTTGAGCAGAAGACTGGCATCCCGGTGGCGTACCGTGCCCTGATGAAACGTAATTCCTCTATTTTTAAGATTGATAATGTGTTGGAGTGGTTCAAAATTGTGACACTTTACAATAATATCACTGTCCTTGCCTCATTCATTTTGATTATGTTGATATTTGAGATGCTTAATGTTTATGACAAGAAATGTTTCAAAATTTTATAAATTTGAGTCTTTCTGGGGAAACAAATGTTGGATTCATTGAGTATCGTCTCCACATCGAAGGGTGGCTACCAGAGAGCACCATTTTACTCTGTGTTTTGTTATGATGGTGCACATTCTTCACATGGGTTCACCGGACCACATGTTGATGTCATCAGACCATTTTAGTTTTGGTCTGTCTCTGCCTCGTCTACCTTGTACACTCGCTTCCAAGATGACTTTTAGAATTGTATTATGTCTCTTCACATGTCCATAATATTTCAGTTGTCTTTTTTATATTGAGTAAGTAGTTCTTTTTTCATTGTCAGTTGATTTGGAACTTCCTTGTTTGTCTTCCTTGTTATGTTTTTTCTTCCTACCCAATTCTCCCAAGTTTCCTATAGATCCACATTTCACAGATTTAAATTCTTTTCAATCAATATTCTCCATGCTAAATATTGCTTCTTTTGTGCCACTGTTTTTCCTGAATCCAAATTGTTGCTCATTTAATTCAGTATTGATTTTATTCTGAATTTATTCCCTGTATAACTTTTAGCAAATTTTTTGTTACCTGGCTCAGTAGGCTTATTGTTTTGAAATCACTGCATTCAACTGCACCATTATTTTTAGGCAATGCAATGAAAGTTGATGTTTTTAGTTCGTTTGGTATGTATCCTGTATGGTATATGTCATTGCATATGTCTGTGATCACTTCGATGCCAAAATCTTCTAGAGCCTGTATCATCTCTATCTGTATATTGTCAGGTCCTGCTGCATTTCCCTTTTTCATTGTTTTTATAGCTTTTTCTACTTCAGATTTCAGGATTTTATAGTTGTATGTACATTTTATGTCTGGCTTTTTGTCCCTTTCGTCATGAAATAATTATGTTATATATGCTTGCCATCTAGCTATTATATCTTTGTTGTCTGTTAGCATTCTTCCCTCTTTGTTTGCAATACATCCGTTTCCTGCAGCTTTTTTGTCTTTATTAGTCATTCTCTTTATTTCTGTGTGCATCTCTCTTTTGTTTACTTTCCATAATTTCGACTTCTAGACATCTTTGGTTGAGCCAGTCTTCTTTTGCCTTTTTGCACATTCTCCGTATTTCATTGTCAATATCCTTGTATCTGGCAGTGTTTTTCGCTTGTCTTCTTTCTTCCATTTTTTAAAGATTTTGTCAGTTATCCATTTTTGTTGTTTTGTTACTTTCCTTTTTGGGCAAGGTGTTGCAGGATTCTTGCATGCTGTTTTTTATGCATTGCCAATTTGTTGTGACTTTTTCCTCAGGATTTTCTCTTCTGCACTGCTCAATTCCCTCTTCTAGCAGATTCTGATATGTGTTCTTTACTTGTACATTAGTTGTACAGTAAGTTTCTTTTACATCTTTCTGGTTTAACGCTGTTATATCTATTGGTGTTGCTGAATTAGTTTTTTATGTTTCTCTTTAATTTGATTTTCATTTTTATCATTGCAGGAATGAGATCTGAATTTATATCTGCTCCTGGGTAAGTTTTTGGCTTTCTTGACGCTGTTCCTGAATCTGTCTTTTATCATTATGTAATCTATTTGATTCCTCTTCCTGTCTCCAGAACTTTTCCAAGTGTATAATTTCCTTTTCTCTTGCTCAAAGAAGGTGTTCATATTATCAGTCTGTTTTCTTCACAAAATTGTATTAATCTTTCTCCTCTGTTATTCCTTTTTCCTAAACCATGATTTCCTATAATGGTCTTATATTTACCTTTTCCATCTTTAACGTTCACGTCACCCATTATAATCAAGGTGTCTGATGATTTCACTTGCTTTATAACTGTGTTTAGATCTTCATAGTATGCCTCTATTTGTTCGTCTGTATAGTCTTGAGTAGGTGCGGTGCGTATGTCTGTATTATTGCTTTGTCAAATGGTTTTGCCTTCATTTTTAATAGTATAATCCTATCATTGTATGTCCAGTGGGTATTTATATATTTTTGTAGCTCTCGTTTTATTAGAATGCCTACTCCTCTTTGATGTTCTGTTGTGTTACCTGAATATATAAATGTATATTTATCGTCTAGTATGTATCCACTTTCCTTCCATATATATGTATTGTATATGTATGTTGAATTTCTGTTTGACTTAGAGCTGTTATAAAAAAAAAGTACGCCCGTCACGCCAAGTGGCATATAGGGAAATATGGTGTTAGTGCCCCTATATTTTACAGACCTTCAGCACATGATTTTTGGGGTAATGTGGTCAGTATTACGCCAGTGCTGCTTTACTTTCCCAGAAACAAATCCGGTACCCATTTAAGGCTGGGTGAACCCGGAAGCCGTCGGTTGGGATCGAACCCTACCCCTTGTCCGTGGTAGTCCAGTTCACTGACCACTGAGCTATCGCGTCTCCGTATAGAGCTGTTATGTTCAGTGGTTTTATTTGTGTGGTATTCTTCTGTCTGTTGCTCTTTTGTTTTATTTTAATTTTAATCATAACAAGGGTGTGATCTGAGTTAATATAATAAAATCATATTTTAACCCACAAGTACTGCACACATTTAAGTTATAACGACCCTGATGATCATTTTATTTTCAATAGCAGAATTATATTCTCTATCATTATATGTGAAACATAGTTTTGTTAACAAAATAATATTGTGGTGGGGAGGAAGTAGGGGGTTGAAGAAGCTGTCTCCAAGGCAACGTGCTTGCTTCCCCTTGCTGGAACCTAATCTAGAAGGATCGCATTTTTCATTTTAGCAATTCTTGATCCTACATAGCTCGCGTCGATCATATGAAAAACGAATTAGTTCGTAAAATGATCATCATTAATGATACAGAGCCACGAGAAGAACTCACATCGGTAGGAGAACAGACATTATGACGATATGTGAATGTCACAAGATGTAACTGGCTGGCCAAAATCATCTTATGCGAAATACAGAAATCATCAAGTCGCATGTCCTTTGTAGAACGTTGATTTCACCATAGCAAGTCTGAAAGAATTTATATCTCTAGCCAGATCTCCCACTTCTTCTGTTGTCATGTTCAAGGTCTCCTTGATATCTTGAAACCACATTCTTCTTGATCTAACCTGATGCGTGGCCAAGAAACCATACATTTCATTGTTACATTCAGAAATGACGAAAGAAAAAGAGAGACAATGAAGGAAATCAACTTCTAATATAAAACACTGGGCAATGTAAACAAACCGGCATACATTAGGGAAGAATGAAGAAAGATTGTCAACAACTAATGACAGCCACGCATTATTGGTTTCCCCAAAAAAGTGGGAGAAAAGAGTGAAACAAGCAGGCAAGGAAGAAATAGATTTACAGGTAGGAAAGCAAGGAAGTAGATAGGCAAACAAATTGTTAATCTCATTGTAGGTATGATCAAGTGTCTAAGTCATAACGGATACAACCGATAAAACATCGATTTGGTAATTAAACTTAGTAAGCGAAATAATACTTAACAGTTGAGAATTGGAAAGCTTATGCTGCAGATAGTTTCAAAATCAAATAGATTTTCCTAACTATTCTTCTATAAATAAACGTTTATTGGGAATACGCACATGAGTAACAACAAACACAAACCCTCCAGCAATACAATACCATGCGAAGGGACAAAACAATGAATAAATAACAAACTATTCAGTTATTGAGTTATTGAGTTAATAATAACTCAATAACTGAATGAGTTTGATTTCTAATGTTATATAGAGAGCATCTATTTGCAAGTGTTTCTTTCTTTTTTTTCTATTGTGTGCATTTATTTAGCGTTCCAGACAATTGCAAGTGATATTAAATTTGCAGGTTTCGCTTTCGTTAGACAAATTAAATGTGACAGCTATAAAAATAGTAAATTCCACATTACAATCAATTTCCTTTAACGAACATTATAGTCTATCCTGTTCTTGCATTTGAAAACTGTTTGTGCATAAGCAAACCCTAAGAGCTCGCCAATGCATAATCTCTTGTACCGTCTTTTACAATGTTCGCCAGACGTAAATACACTTTGTTGTATCGTCTCAATGTTCCATCTACACGTATTTCTAGATCCTTTAGATTTATTCTTTTCCTTTGGGTTCCAGGTGAGAACTTGTCTAGCACAGCTTTTATTTGATTTTAGAATTGGGGTCATATTCGTCCCAACCTTTTTAAACGTATTGACAACATGCATGTTCGTATAACAGCTGCCTATCAATGAGACAAGACGGACAGCACTGTATGTCACAACCTACGACAATATTAATGTTTATAATTATACGTACAATACAATACAGATTCTTTCTTCCTTTTTTTTCTTCCTTCACTTCCTCTTGTAATCGTTCGGGTGTCGAGAGAGATACAAAATTCTGGTTCTCGCCCTATTGATGGCTACACTCATTATTCCTATCTTCTTGTTCACACTTAGTTCCAACTTTTTGTATCACGTTTACTTGGCTTGTTGCGAACTAACGGGTATTCGCTGTCTGCCATTGTTGTAGCTATGTCCTTATAAGAGTTTTTGTAGCATTGGTAAAAACGAACAGCACAACAAATGTTGAACAACCTAACCCCGGCCAACTTCTAACAGTCATCCACTCTCCACTCAGCAAGAAATTCAATCTAAGACTAAAACCGGGCCGGTTCATATTTTCCACGTCTTATACAGGGTAAATTTTCAACTCCAATGTTAAGTCGGTTCTATTATATGGCTGTGAAACATGGAGAATAACAAAATTGACAATCACGAAGGTACAGACTTTCATTAATGGATGCTTGCGCAGAATAAAGGGATGGAAATGGCAGGACAAAGTCACAAACGTGGAATTATGGAAATGTACCGGTCAAATACCAGTGGATAAAGAAATACAGCGAAGACGATGGCGATGGATAGGACACACACTACGGAAACCAACTGAGAGTATTACACAACAGGCCCTTTTTGGAATCCCCAGGGGAAAAGACAAAGAGGAAGACCAAGGAATTCTTGGAGAAGACAGATTGAAGCAGAGATGAAGATGATGGGGAAGATATGGAATGATCTTAAAAGAATTGCAAAAAACAGAACGACTTGGAAAGTGTTTGTTGAAGACCTATGCTCCACTGGGAGCTAAAAGGTAGAAGATACAGGGTAAACATAAAACATCTCAGAATATATATCTCTCTCTCTGCGATCATGACCCAATCAGAGTAGGATTCCAGCTCCTCACATGAACTCAGCTGTCAGGTTAGGTGTGTTTCAAACAGAACATCACAATTAGAGTCTGCCAGATCCACTCTGATTGAACACCCGTTAAAAACGTTGCACTGTGTTCTGCGCCAGTGGCCCAGTGCATCCGATTTCACCCAGCATTTTATTCAGGTTTGCTTTCCCTAGCCTTTGATTGTCCCCAATCTTCCTGCAAGGCAGCAGGTGATCTTTTCTGTAGGGGGATTCTGCCCTTAGATGGTCGGCCCTCCCAGGTTTACGAACACCATCTGCCCGAGTCACTAGAGGTGACTAACACAGACATGCACACACAAATATATGAGATGTGACAAACACAGACATGCACACAGCGATACGAGGCATGACTAACACTGACATACATCAAGATATATGACACATGACTAACATAAACATGCACATAAAGATATGAGATATGACTGACATAGACATGCACCCACAAAGAAATTACACATGTCTAACATGGACATGCACACAAAGATATGAGATATGACCAACATAGATAGGCACACACAATGATATGAGATGTGACAACATAGCCATGCAAACACAAGGATATGAGATGTGACGTACACAGACATGCTAACACAAAGATATGAGATATGACTAACATAAACATACACACAGAGATATGAGATATCACTAGCCCAAACATGCACACACAAAGATATGACACATGACTAACACAGATACACACTAAGATATGAGATATGACTAAACACATACACACTTAAAGATATGAGACATGACTAACATGACATACACCAAGATATGAGCCATGGCCAGCACACACAAGCTAAGATATGAGCCTTGGCTAGCAATTAAACAAACCAAGCAATGAACCATGTCCAGCACAGAAAGAAAATATCCAGTACACATTAAGGTATCCATATGCTTGGGTTTGTTGTAGTCGGCAGACTCTTCTTAACGTGGGAATCATCGACATACGAGACGCCGGCCCCCATGAACTGTTAACAGATATCGTCCAAACAGTTGTACGGAGATTTGAGAGTGCAGTCTGACCCGTAGAACGTTCCCTTGCATGAACAGATCCCGGTTGACTGTTCACAGGTGTCGTTGAAACAGTGGTCAGGACATTTGAGAGTGCAGTCTGGCCCGTAGTACGCTTCCTTGCGCGTACAGTCTGCTCTTTCTGTGTCACATATGATGTCACAGCCATCAGAACACGTCTGTTCGCACTGTAGCCCAAAATTACCACCAGGACAAGTGTCATCACAGGTATAGCCAGGATGTTTGCAATGTTGGCGTTTTCCGGATTTTCCTCACATAAAGAACTGATACTAAGACAAGACCCGGAGCAGTCGTTTCCATAGATCCCATGTGAACAGTTGCCGTGACACGTACCGATGATGACGGTGCAGCCTTTGCTACTCCCACCACACACTGTACAAAACGACCAAGAATGCCCGTCCAGACAATAGGTGTCTGTAAATGTTTGCACCTCACACACCGTCAGTGCACTCTCGTCCTGCGAAAAGGTTGGTGAGAACTCAAACTTACTGTGTGCCATTGTCGCTTGTATGGTGACTACAATAGTGTTCACAGAAATATTTGGGTATGATAT
This sequence comes from Megaustenia siamemsis, assembly GCA_032433765.1. NCBI lineage: Eukaryota > Metazoa > Mollusca > Gastropoda > Stylommatophora > Ariophantidae > Megaustenia > Megaustenia siamemsis. The sequence continues at coordinate 171,437,695 of JAVIAB010000092.1, read as the reverse complement.
ATCATTATACTGGAACACTACACCGCCACTGTCAGAGAAAGCCTTTGGAGTGTCATTCTTTACCCGAATCATAGTGCTAGCTCGATGATAAATTCGAATGGTGTGAGTCTTCTGGGACGTGTCAAAGTTCAGATACCAGTAAACAGAATTGGTTCCACTTCTCAATTGTGTGTGTGTGCAGTCATTGTCATAGAGATTGGTCTTTGTTTTGCCATTAACTGCGGCCTCTGGTCCACATCCGTCCACTGTATATCAAGCATTAAATGTGTCGGTCTGGTTTGCGTTCCGTATGAGAGCCACATTCCGACCCCCGCCAATGTAGATGGAGCAGATATTTGCAACTATCGCCCCTTCAATCCGTAACATGTTGATTAGACCATGAAACTGTCCGGATCTGTAGGTCCAGATCCCTAGGCGTATTTGCAAACTAGATCAAAGTACTGACACTGGGGTCCGAAACGCTCTCGCCGACAACTGTCACCATTTGTGCTGGTCCCTGTAGCCCTGTCACAAACCTGAGCGATTTTAGCAGTGACACTGCAACGCACAATTTGCCCCAAACCAACCGTCTACACAAGTTAGGCAGTTAGATCATTAGCTTCCAATGTCGCAAACAAAGCCAGCAGAATAAAGATTTGATCTACAGCGGTGGTTAACGAAATGTGCACAAACAATTATTTCAAACCCGTGGTTACAATTCTAACAATCCGCCAGCTCGCTGTGACAACAGACAGCGCGATGTTCAAGATCAGCATTGTATACACTACGGCTAGAACTCGGACGAACTTCCATCTTGGTCATCTCAGAATATAAGTGAATATTAACATTTGTGTGTATCTTTGTCACAAGCGTTTATTTATGTAGTGGATATATGCAATTGAATCTGTCCATACTAAACACACATATATACATACACAGGTATACATAAACGCAAACACATGCACACACTATATATATATATTGTGTATATGGAATCAGGTGCGCTACTGGTGCTAAAATTTAGTCTAATCTTGTCTTTCCTCTTTTGCCTTTCAGAGAAAATGGTCTAAGTGTTATTAACCATCCTTTTTAATTCGCCTTTCACGTTTTGCCTTGGGGGATGTGATTTATCGCTTGTTGGGTAGTTGTACTCGACCTTTCCTCTCGCTGCATTTGGTTGTTAATATATTTTTTTAAATATTTCATTGCTAGAAACTGCGTTACATGTCCTAAACGAAATGTATCTATTCTTTCTGAATGAAGCGCAGGACTATTGCTACTCCCTTGTTTTTTTTTTTTCCAAATTTATTCACTTTTCATGTTTTGTCACATTAAGTATTTTGTGAAGACATTCGATTCCACATCATTTTAGCATTTATGACGTTTCTTTTCCTTTGTGCTGTTAAAGTTCTTCATCGGCATTAGTAGCAAGATTTTGTATTAATGTACACATTTTAAGTATTTTTACAAATGGAATCTTGTCAGCTTCTCTGAATAACGTTGATCATCATCGGATAACGAAAACGAGCAGAGAACATATACTAAAAGACCCAAACATTAAAAAGAATAGGCTTATAAACAACACATTATGAAGGAAATCAAAATACTACAGCCACAGCAAAAGACACAATAGGCTGGAAAAAACAATAATGGGAGGTATGGCCTTAAGAAGACGATACAGGGGCAGACCAAAAAGAAGGTGGTTTCAAAACATCAAGGAGACATTGAGCATGAGTGGGAGATCTGGTTAGAGACAGTTTTTTTCCAACGTGCTGTGATGAGTGCAACGTTATGTACAGGATGTGCAACCCCTCGATATTGATTAGCCACGCCTATTTGATATATTGGAGATTATAAATAAAAAAAAAATAAAACCACTTTGGAAGTCTCCTTTATCAAACATTAATTATTCAACTAAAAATCATTAAAAAAAACTGTAAACAAAATACGCGAGAACTCTCACAGAATAATTCATTCTGAAGGTCATTACAGACCAAAGTTTAAACATGGAAATCTTTTCTCCAATCAAACTACATGTGGCTACAGTAACATTATACATTTCTTTGTAAGCAAATTTGTATAAAAGGAACAATAACAAAAAGCAACAAGTTATTTTTTCAAGTGAGCAGGGCATGACTTTAACCAATACATCATCTTGCCATGTCATCAGCACATCATCTTGCTGAGCCGGGTTAAGAGATAAGCAGCTTTTGCGGTTTTAAAAAAAATAAATTTATGATTTCTGTGTTGTGGTTTGTTGTCCAATAAATCACGCACAAAATAAGTGCTCAAAATGATACTAGGAGCAACCCACACAGAATAAACAAGGAATAGGATTATAAAACAATCCCCCACATAAAGGAAGGTGAATAAGATTAGAAGAATGACCAACATACAATAAAAGGTCAATAACAGAACACAACAACTTACAAAAAAAAAATTAATTAACATAAGCAGGCATGATAAATATTATAGCTATACGGAACAATGACGACCATGTTCAAAAGACCTTTAATGAGAGCCATTACTAAAATAGTTTGTCGGTTGTTTTGACAGTTTTTAGTGTGGTGTTTCTCTCGGTTTGTTCGAGTGAGATTAGAGTAGGAAAATGGATGTACGGCCTATCCTTCCGTGATATCGTTTGAAACTCTCGCCTTTGTAGCAAAATATGGCTTGTACGAAGTTCCACCTTGCGAATGGTAAAACTGACAAGGTCACAATGGCGGCCTATATATTAAGAGGTTTATTTCTTAAAACATTTCGGTTGCTTTGTTTACTTTCCTTTTTTTTTTTTTTTTTTGCTTGGTTCTTTTTCTGTTTTATAAAGGTAAAGTAAAGGTAAAGTACGAGGCATGAATCGGTGTCTTAGCACGCGAGTTTCCACCCATATGTGTGTTCGGAGACTTCTAGATAGTGTTGCTTCACGCATTGAAACTGTCGAATCGAGGGGACATTCCTCACCTTCCCAGAGTACTCGTACTACCCTAGTACCCATTTCTGCCAGTGGCTGGGTCGACTGTTAGGGTATTTCTTCAACCACGGGTACAATTCACACTGCTTCCAGCGGGAATCGAACACGGGTTGCCTGAATGTTGGTAGCCCAGTCGGGTGGTTTTCCCATCGAGTCTACCGAGGCCCCCTTCTATTTTTTTTTACAGCGGGAATGGAATGAGGAAAAGACTGGCTGAACTTATTTTCTTTTCGATGACAATTGTTTGGAGTCGTTGCCTATGCAGTTGGGAACGTCTACATTGTCAACATAATCCACCGAGGCATATTTGAATTTGATTCCCGGCTGCAATGAAACGGGCTCCATCGATAGTAATAGAATAAAAAGAGATAAATATGACACTTCAACAGATGCATGGTCCCTACAATAACAAGAACGGACCACGCAAAATAAATAATTAGCGAGAAAGCCATGATAATATACCCATGGCAAGCAATGAAGATACAATTTAGGGCAGTTAATATTTAGAGTAAGCAGAGGGAAAAAAAACAGTAGGACAGATAACGCAAATATTTTAAAAAGTTGACTTGTCAGTCAGGAAAGACAATCGAGATGAGCATGACATGCAGACAGATGAAGGTAACTTGACGTATTACACAAATAAACAGAAACAAACAAATGAGACACCAAAACATTTAAAATAATAACGAGAATAGCAAAGTCAACCTCACAAGTTTTGAGCAACAAATAGAACAACCAAGACAACTTCCAGGTATAAAAAATAGAGAAAACAGACAAGACATATTATATTTTAAAGAATTAAAAGAAAACAATCCAAACATTTTAAAGACAACCTAAGCACTGAAAGAAATATTTAGGAAAAGTCTAAAGAACAAATATACAATCAGTAAATTAATTTTCAAAATATAAGCCAAAACAGCTAACAAATTTTCAAAAACAATCAATAAAAAAAAAACCACTCCAACACTCAAAGCAAACAGAAAAGATATAAACAATACACTCATCTAAAACAATAAGCAGAAAATATACAAAACACACACTTAAAACAATAAAAAGAAAATATACAACAAACACATCTAAAACAATAAACAGAAAATACAACATACACACTGAAAACAATAAACACAGTTATACAACAACATGCCCATCTAAAACAATAAACAGAAAAGATACAACAAACATACTTAAAACAATAAACAGAAAATGAATAACCACACACACATCTAAAACAATAAATAGAAAAGCCAGATAGAGCATCCTTACAAAGCGAATTGTATTTCTTGCTCTCACAATAAAGATGGCTCCAGGACATTGAATTACTCAAGTCGATTTAACACACAAATGGGATAATTGAATTTAAATGTACGTACGTCCTGAAACATTGTGAGAAACGCCAAGCCATCAAAAAATCGGCAATTCTGTTCAGTAATCTTTTCTAAGAGCCAGGAAATTCACTTAAAATTCACAATAACACACAAATTATGCAACATTCTAGAAAAGAAAAGACAACTGGACAATTTCGTTGCAATACATCATTAGACAAACTATGATATGATCACGTATCATGCCATACGTTAAATAGCAAAACATATTGATAAAAATAACTAAATCGAAATATAGTAGATATACTATCATACGTTATACGAAATATAGTAGATATAATATCATACGTTATACGAAATATAGTAGATATAATATCATACGTTATACGAAATATTGTAGATATAATATCATACGTTAAATAGCAAAGCATATTGATAAAAATAACGTACTGCTAAATCGCGAGGAGTAGTTTATAAAGCAGATGGTAGAACAGAAAGTTGGTCTCAACAACACACCGCATGAGCCGTTTCACTATTCAAATTAAAAACTACATGATTTCAGGGCAATGGGTTCGTCAAAACCTCCTTGCAATTACTGTAGTTCTCAGGGGGTCTAGTTGGTCGCGAGGCAAGATGCCGGTCTCGAGAAAGAGAGGTTATGAGTTCAAATCCCAGCCACCTGACACCACCCCTGGTCTCAACAGCGAGACCCGGCTTAAAACGTCATTTACTCATCCACGGAAAAAAAAAATATGAGTACCTCTGAAGACGGAGTTATCTGCCTGTATGTCGAGGCACTCCTGAGCACACGGCTGCCAGTGAAAAGCGGATTAACAAGCAAACTTCAGTTCCTGGTCTCTATGGACTCTAGGGAGTAAACTCTAACAAGAAAAAAACAACGTTCGCTCTGACGAGAGAATGAGGACAAACAACAGAAATAATGGATTAAACAATAAAAGAAGAACAAGGACAAACAACAGAAGTAATGGATTAAACAATAAAAGAAGAACAAGGACAAACAGTAGGAGTAATGGATTAAATAATAAAAGAAGAACAAGGACAAACAACAGAAGTAATGGACTAAACAATAAAAGAAGAACAAGGACAAACAGTAGGAGTAATGGATTAAACAATAAAAGAAGAACAAGGACAAACAACAGAAGTAATGGATTAAACAATAAAAGAAGAACAAGGACAAACAGTAGGAGTAATGGATTAAACAATAAAAGAAGAACAAGGACAAACAACAGAAGTAATGGACTAAACAATAAAAGAAGAACAAGGACAAATAATAGGAGTAATGGATTAAACAATAAAAGAAGAACAAGGACAAACAGTAGGAGTAATGGATTAAACAATAAAAGAAGAACAAGGACAAACAGTAGGAGTAATGGATTAAACAATAAAAGAAGAACAAGGACAAACAACAGAAGTAATGGACTAAACAATAAAAGAAGAACAAGGACAAATAATAGGAGTGATTTTGTAAATAAAATTAAACGAAAGAGCAAAACCAAACAACATAGTGCAAATCATAAACAGGTGAACGAGAGTACTGCCGCTGACTCCAAGCTGAACACTGACTCAACTTGACAACCTCAACTAATCATGTAAGCATCCAATCTTTTCCCACTCTTCTACGGGCCACTTTTACCTTGGTCAATGTTCCAGCCACTAACTTTCATATTTATTCTGTTTACATTTTGTACTGGTTTACACTATTTGTTCACATTATTTTAAGATGAATAAGATTTCCGTGTTATTGAATGCATACGTTTTGACATTTTTTGTTCATGAATTTAACAGAAGTACAATGACTCTAATGACAATGAAGGAATAGACCTGGGGACGGTTCAGAGCTACAACTACATTGGACATACTATAACCAATTATGGAAAATGTACCACTGAAATAAATACAAGAATATGAATGGCAAAAAAATAAAGAAAACAGAACAGAAAATTTAAGACTTTGAAATGTCTATAACCACTGATGGAAAATGTACAACTGAAATAAATACAAGAATATGAATGGCAAAAAATAAAGAAAACAGAACAGAAAATTTAAGACTGTGAAATGTGGATTTATAGAAGAATAGGATGAAGTGGATGGAAAGGAAGTAAAACACACAGTGAAGTCTTAAAACAACTAAAAATGAAAAGAGAACTAAACACAATTCAAGCAAAACAAATGAGATTTTGAATGTTAAAATTGGATGATGGCATGTTAACAGACACAACAGTCTACTAAAAGTAATCTTGGAATGAAAAATAAAAGGTAAAGGTGGCAGAGACAGACCAAGACTAACATGGACGAGTAATATCTAAAGATGGACAAATCAGCGTATGACAACCTGCGCTATCAAAGCAAGAGACGGAGCGGAATGACACTCCATGGTAGCCAACCTTCGATGTGGAGACGGCACTCGATGATGATGGTTATTGAAAAATATGGGCGGCAACATAATATTCTCCAGATGGCAGGTAAAGAACCCATTACTATCTTAGAACTGCTGGTGGTGGTGATGTTTTATGATGATAGTTATTGATAATGTTGTAATAATAGTTATTGATAATGTTGTAATAATAGTTTTTGATGATGTTGTGATAATAGTTATTGATAATGTTGTGATAATAGTTATTGATAATGTTGTAATAATAGTTTTTGATGATGTTGTGATAATAGTTTTTGATGATGTTGTGGTAATAGTTTTTGATGATGTTGTGATAATAGTTATTGATAATGTTGTGATAATAGTTCTGATAATGTTGTGATAATAGTTATTGATAATGTTGTGATAATAGTTATTGATAATGTTGTGATAATAGTTATTGATAATGTTGTGATAATAGTTTTTGATGATGTTGTGATAATAGTTTTTGATGATGTTGTGATAATAGTTTTTGATGATGTTTTGGCGGTGGAAGATTTTTAAAAAGACAGATAAATATAGATTAATAAAGGGATAATGGCATCCAATGGTTGATATAGGCAGAATAGAGATTTAGTGGTCAAGAGAGAGAGAGAGAGAGAGAGAGAGAGAGAGAGAGAGAGAGAGAGAGAGAGAAGAAAGTTTACCATTATTGAGGTTGGATTGTCTTGACCTGGGATATTAGAATAACATTTGTCATAATTCAGTGCAAGTTGTTGCAACGTGTTCGCACATGTCAGTATTATTTTTATTTCATCACTTGAAGACTTTTTTTTTCATTGCTGGAAATCGAAACATCGTCCATCGTCTACCACCCGTTTCTCAAGATGAGATAACAGTAAATATAGATGTATGTAATTTTTAGAGAAATAATGTGAGAGAAAAAATGTGGAAATAAGAGACAAATGAGTGAAATGAGATAAAAGTTGAAAGGCTGATACCAAAAAGAAATAACAAATCATATCAACCGGCGGTAGCCTCTGAGATGTCCAGAATTAAAGAACATTAGTTCTAAGTGAAGTGCACCCACTATTATGCATCACATGCCAAGATAACGTTCTATAAATATGATAATGATTTGTAATATATGAGATAGTGTGTGATGATTATTGTTTGTTGTTGATTAATGCTGTTAACTATAAATGTGATGTGCTGTGAACAATAACATCAAGATAATATAAAGAATAAATAATTCAACATCCTATAACAATATAACATGTCAAATACATATTTCAGACCTAAAAATGTTTATACAATCAACGAATCACAATAATAAAACAGAAACATCCATAAAAGGAAACAGCAAATCGTACACGAGTTGAAATATTTGTGCTGCAGTAAAAGGCTACAAGTCTTCAGGAAAAAAAAAATTAAAAAAACAAGTCACACACACCCACAATGGTTTTGTAGAAAAGAAGACAAGCGGCTCAGACAAGATTGTACCCATAAATGGTGAGAGGCAAGCTCCGATTGATTGCCTGAGGTTATGTTTTATTAAGAGAGAATATTGCCTTCGTTGTGAGTCTAGTCGTGCAGTCAGAAGCGATTATGGTGGTGGGAGAAGAACTAATAAACGAGTCGCTTTCCAAATTCAGGATAAATGTCTCGTTTGTGAGCAGAAATAAGTGTATAATTGTATATACCCATAAATGGTACTTTTTAAGAAATGCATAGGAGCATATGTTTATAATTGATGATGATGATGCGTTCGTCCGTATGTTTATAATTGATGATGATGATGCGTTCGTCCGTATGTTTATAATTGATGATGATGATGCGTTCGTCCGTATGTTTATAATTAAGGGCGTGTTTAAATTTATGGAAGCCAATGCGGATGGAATACTGAACCATGAGCTGACAGTATCTAATATATTAATATACAGTGGAACCTCGTACTTTAAACGATCCTAATTTAGAACATTCCAGAGTTCAAAGGCTTACTTTGAGAGAATTTTGATCCGCAGTGGAAACGATACTTCTATGTCACTCACAAATGTTGTCGATGGTTGTGCTTTGTTTCCAAAGTCATCTGTCGCGTCACGTTTTCACGTTTTCAGTGAGTTTTATTGCATTTGGTTGTTTTTTGTTTATATACAAGTATTGCCTATTAAATATAGCATCCACGACTAGCATGGAAACAATAGAACCCAAGAGGAAGTTTGTAGCATCGACGGTTGAAGGAGAAAATGGAGCTTATCTTGAAGCATGAAAACGATAAACGCTTGATGAATCTAGAAAAGAGATAAATGGATATAACCCCTCCCTAATGTTTTGCGTTGACTTGAACGTGGGAGAGCAACAGTAAAGGACAAATATGTAAACAGAGTGTCATCATTTCTTACAGCCTTTAACAGTTATAGAGAATTATTGGAATATTTCCCTAAAATATTGCAGCTAAAACCGATCATAGCGTGTGACCAAATGAAATTTTTAAAAACATTCAAATATGAGACAGAGAAAGAGAGAGAGGGAGATTTATATATATATATATATATATATATATATATATATATATATATATATATATATATATATACAAAGATGCTAGAAATGGCCTCACAATAATAAAAGATCCATTAATCAAAATAAGAACAGTCATTCGGTAGACTGAAGTGAAGATGAAATGTAAACGGACTAACGTCAGTTTGTTACAAAGACTATCTATTTTTAGACTTGCGACGCTCAGCCAAGGATAGCCAGGGAGATGGTACTGCTATACCAACTAGTCTGCTACAGATTCATAACTAGATAACATGCAAGAACAAACGAAGAACCGTATATTGGGTAAATACTAGCCTTCTTGAACTGAATAACTAAGCCGTGAAACAAAACATGCAGGAGATGGACGAGAACATATAAATATATACATTACTAACAAAAAATGAATTAAAGTTAGTAAAGATTGCTTGCTACTAACCTTCTGTCAAGACGCTAAAGGCCAAATAAAAATCAATAAGATAAATACCAGCGAAACGAAATGCGACAGTGGCATGATGGGAGTCAACTAGATCTTCACATTTAGATAGACAAAGAAAACCGTAATGGAAAACGTCAAGCCATAATGCAATTAAATAGATAGGCCACGTAACAATACAGAAACGGCTCACTCAATCCTCGCAGCTCTCGACAAACGCTAGGAAAACAAGACTGAGTGGGCGTTGTAACTAATAATGGACAGACGGAATAATAGAAACGCCACAGGAAATGAAGCCAACCAAAGAAAACAGGACCACAATTATTTCTCATCTTTATTTGGATAAGTAAATTAGGATGAAGCACAAGATGACGCACATCTACCCACAACCGCCCCTGCTAGAGAAGCTGAAAACATCACCCTAGTTCCGGGATATCTGCGTTGCCCTTTCAACTCTCTGGCCTTTCTTTATAAATGGCTAAGATGTAACTATTTTACAGGTGTTCGTTGAGAAAGTTGAGGACAACATGATGTTAGCTGGCTTGCTTGCTTGCTTGCGTTCGCCTGATGACTAACGTATTCTAGAGTGTTCTAGTAGACTATAGAATTCCTCTTCGTCATCCGCCCTTAAAAAAACGGTAAGTGGGTGTGTCTGTGTTGTGTTGTGGTTTGCAGTAAAACTGTGATATTTGCGCCTTTCGGTCCAACACGTCCCACTTCAGCACATTTTTGAGTACCGGGTTGTCATCCCTCTTCGATCCCTACTCGCTTGGCCAGACTAGACAGGTTAGTCTGTTACTAGAGGCACCACGGAAAGGTGGAGCAGGGTCTGGATTCTTCTGGTTCACCGATCCTGGCGCAAGCCATCAGCTGTTGGTCTCTGTTAACTTCCATCTCCGGTGCTGTGAGGCGAGCCTTCGCCTCCTGATGTTAGTTTTAGCAAGCAAAAAGCACAAAATATACAAGGAATTATTGAAGTAGATGTAGGAAACCTAGAATGAGTCAAATAATATAGCTATTTTGGATATAGTATAACAAAATATGGAAGATGTAAGACAGAAATAAACAAAGTAATAGGAATGGCAAAATCTAAATATAACATGAACAAATATACTCACGTCAAAGCAAATAACATCACAGCTAAAACTACGAATGGCAAAATGTTATATTTGCTCAACATTCCTATAAGTGCAGAAGCAGGGACATTAAATAAGAAAAGAAAGCAGAAAATGGAAGCCTTTGAAATGTGGATCTATAGGAAAATGAGAATTGGTGGTCAGAAAAAAAGACAAATAAGGAAGTTCTAAAGCAGTTGACAATGAAAAAAGAAATACTTAACACAACTCGAAAACAACTGAAATTGTTGGACATTTGAAGAGGCATTATACATTTCTAAAATTCATCTTTGAAGGGAGGATACAAGGCAGACGAGGCAGAAGCAGACTAAGACTAAAGAGGAGTGGTAACATCAAAGTGTGGTCCGCTGAACCTATGACAACGTGCACCATCAAGACAAGAGACAGAGTGAAATGGTGTTCCATGGAAGCCAACCTTCGATATGGAGACGATATCCAGTGAAAGAATAAAGATGCCACAGCGACGATGCCCCATCTGGCTGAAAGTGTAGTCAGCACCCTCATCAGTCAGTTCTCTAACCAACTAGCTTGTAAGCATTTCCTGAAAATCTATAACTTTTCTGCTGGTTCTGTACAACTGTACAGAACTGCGCCGCGTTCATAAGTGGAACGTTTAAGTTTATAAAAATGATCTTACAGAACACAGACGTTCATTCGATTACAATCAACACTATCACCATATGCCGTTGACGTAGGCGATCATGTCCCTCCACAATCTTCTATCTACAGTGCTTAGAATCAATTCTGTTGTTGACTGTTTTCCATACCATGATACCAAGCTATCTAACATCTTCTCTCTTTGTCGCCCACGATCTCTCTTCCCCTGTATTTTGCCAGCTGTAACTAAGTATTCCTACTTTCATCTTCTCATGATGTGCCCGAAAAATGTTGATTGTTTCTTTCGTATGCTTTATAGGAGCTCCTTTTTTGTGTCGGCATCTTTGAGAATGACCTCATTGGTCTTTCTAGCTGCCGAGGGAACTTTCAACATATTTCTAAGAAATCCCATCTCTGTGGCCTCTAATAGTTTTGTTTGTTTGTCTACTGTCCATGATTTGCATCCATAGGTTAGATTTGGTTCTATAAAGCACCGGTGAACTTTCTCACTTCTTTAGACATAAACTTGTTGCATAAGAGGTTTTTCATTTTCTGAAATGCTATTTTGGACTGAGCTATTCTGCTTTTTATTTCTGTGGTGCATCTTCTATCTGACGTTATTTTTGTGTTCAACTATACGCTTTGCATTTATTTCAGATTTGTCCTCTTTATTTTTATGCTGCATGATTGTGATGATTGTTTCTTCGATACGAACATTACTTCCATCTTCTTACTATTCAGACTGAGACCGTCCTTGTTGCTTTCGTTTACTATTATGTCTATCATTTCTTGTAGTTTATTTTCTGTATCTGATATTTAGTCTGTGTCATCCGCATATCGCAAATTGTTTATGTTGTGACCGTTGACTTCAATTACTTTTTTGTCTACTATTGATCTCATAATATTTTCGCTGTAAAGCGAAAACAATTCCAGCGACAGAACACAGCCTTGTCTGACTCCTTCAGTTACAGTAGGCATTCGTTCAGGTTTTTACCCTAGTACGGCCGGCAAGTATTGTTTGTTTTCTAAGAGAATAAATGCCGCATGCACAGATCAGTCGCTTCGAGGAACTTGCGTCAGAGATTTCATTAAGTCTCGATATAAACGTTTAATTTCACCCTAACATAATTCCAATCTCGAGTTCATCTGATATGGAGAACCATCGGGCCCCGTACCTTCAACGTAAGTAAAAAGTAAAGAGCCCCGTCACGCCAAGTGGGGTATAGGAAATATGGTGTTAGTGACTATAATTTTTACAGACCTTCGACACATGACTTTTGGGGTAATGTGGTCGGTATTACGCCCGTGCCGCTTTACTTTCCCAGAAAAATTCGGTACCCATTAATGGCTGGGTGAACTTGGAAGCCGTCGATCAGGATCGAACCCTACATCTTGTCCTTTGTAGTCCAGTTCACTAACTACTGAGCAATCGCGGCTCCCACTTTGAACGTGGCCATGCTAAAATGGAATATCGACAAGCACTTTAAACATGGTCAACGGTAAATGAAGTATCGACACACACATTCAAGATTAGCAGCGGTAAATGAAATATCGACACGCACATTCAACATAAACAATGGTAAATGGAATATCGGTAATCATAAATATAACATGAAAAAGTCAACAGTGCCAATTTAAATAACAAAATAAATAGACTAAAAAGCAGTGGATAATTGACACGTCTAGCGGGTTCATTAGTGTAGTGATGTCATCTTTCATTCCTGCACTCCATGAGAATCTCACGTAGATACATAACATTGTCATCATCATTATCGTTTTATGTTGCCTCCGATTCAAAGCTGTCTACCGTGGATCGACTCTGTCTTTCGCCTTGATGATCCGCACTGTCGTATGTTCTCCTGTCCATCTTTTGATGGTGTCAGTCCATTTTAGTCTATTTCTGCCTATACATCTTTTACTTTGTATCTTCCTCTTCAAGATGACTGTCAATAGGATATTGTGTCTTTGGGAAGTAAAGGCATACAAGTGTGGAGCTGCTGTAAAGTTAACAATGAGGGGAGAAAAATTATCTTTACTAAATTACCATTACTTGGGTCTGCCGGGGAGGGGGGGGGACTTATAGAAAAGGAGAAGAAAGACTGTTTGACCAGTGCAGTCGCCACGAAGTGTTGCGGTGTGTGTGTATTTCACACCCAGACAGAGAAAAACTTGTGATCCAACCGGATTGGGATTCCAACCCGTCTTTTCCTAGTTTGGAGCCCGAGAAGTTATCGATTCTCGATGAAAAGGGAGAAACAGAAAAGGTGGTTTGATTACAGTTTATGTGAGAGACAATACAAATTCAAAACGAGGTTGCGGAATTGCATCTTTAGTGTGACCAAACAAATGTCATTTGTTTTGTTCAAACTCTGTTAACATGTCTTTCATTATTTTCTGCTGTTTCACATCGTTATTATTTAATTCTTTCTCTGTCCATCCATTTATTTCGACTCATCTAGGAATCCGCATTTCAATAACTTCAATTGTTCTCTCTATTTTCTTATTTCTTGTCCATGTTTCTGCACCTTCCAAGAGTAAAAAAGTAAAGTAAAGTACCCCCGTCACGCCAAGTGGCGTATAGGGAATATGGTGTTAGTGACCCTATATTTTACAGACCTTCAGCACATGATTTTTGGGGTAATGTGGTCGGTATTACGCCCGTGCTGCTTTTACTTTCCCAGAATAAATCCGGTACCCATTTTAAGGCTGGGTGAACCCGGAGCCGTCGGTTGGGATCGAACCCTACCCCTTGTCCGTAGTAGTCCAGTTCACTAACCACTGAGCTATCGCGGCTCCTACTAATTTTTAGGGAATTAGTAAAACCCAGGTGTCCTCGCCAGGATTACGAACCCCGGCTATTGCCGTGGTAAGCCAACCGCCTATCGATTGCGCTAACCGGACACCCTCCTTCCAAGAGTATTGAGTAAATATAACATTTAATCTAATCTCAGTTTCAGTCCTCATGTTATTAAGCTTTGATGAGGGTATTTCTTTCATGTTGTCACATATTCCTTTTGCCGTTCTTTCACGTTTTATTTTTTTTTTTTCGTTTACTCTCATTCTTGGTCATTTGTTATGACAATGTCCAAAACATGTGCACATAAATAGAAAACAATACACACGTTTTATAAAAGAAAATGCGCATTCAGAAATAAAACAAGAACAAAGATACATAATGCCCTATACATTTATTAAATGAGCAAATGGCCATGATGAGAACAGGGCTAAGGCAAAGAAATGCACATCAATGCTTCAAAATGCAAAGCTGCAGTGGAGTTAATTGGGAGGAGAAATGAACAAAATATAGGAAAGAAATATAGGAATCAAATATAGGAAACAAATATAGGAAACAAATATAGGAAACAAATATAGGAAACAAATATAGAAAAAAAAACGGAAAAGTTCAAGCTTTATGTAATAATTGGACAACACAAACCAGAATTTGTATGTTTGTTGTTTGTTTGTTCTAGTTGAAGTCCTATTGCACCTAAACGTCGTTCTGGTTTGTCTTATCCATTTGTTATGCTTAAATTTAACCATCATCATCATCGTGTGACATACCCGTTGGAGTAGCCGATCATGATCTTGCACAATCCACTATCTACAGTGCGTCGTATCAATTCTGTTGTTGACTGCTTTCCGTACCATGATGCCAAGCTATCAAGTATTTTCTCTCTTTGTCATCCACGATTTCTCTTTCCTTGTATTTTGCCAGTTGTAACCAGGTATTCCAACTTTCCTCTTCTCATGATGTGCCCAAAAAATGTTGATTGTTTATTTCTGATGTTTCTTATGAGATCTCTTTTTGTGTTGATTCTCTTGTTGTGAATTCTCTTTGAGAACTTCCTCATTGGTCATTTTAGCTGTCCAGGAAAGTTTCAACATTCTTCTGAGAAATCCCATCTCTGTGGCCACTAATAGTTTCGTTTGTTTGTCTACTGTCCATAATTCGTTTCCATAGGTTAGATTTGGTTCTATAAAGCACCGGTGAACTTTCTCACTTCTTTAGACATAAACATGTTACAAAAGACGTATTTCATTTTCTGAAATGCTATTTTGGCTTGAAATATTCTTTGCTATTGCTTTTTATTTATGTGGTGCATCTTCTATCTGATGTTATTATTGTGCTCAACTATTTAACGCGTTGCACTTGTTTCATATTTGTCCTCTTTATTTTTATGCTGCACGCTGGTGATGATTGTTTCTTCGATATGACCATTACTTCTGTTTTCTTACTATTCAGACTGAGACCGTCCTTGTTGCTTTCTTTTACTATTATGTCTATCATTTCTTGTAGTTCATTCTCTGTCTCTGCTATTAAGACTGTGTCATCCGCATATCGCAAATTATTTATGTTGTGACCGTTGACTTCAATTACTTTTTTGTCTACTATTTATCGCATAATGTTTTGGCTGTAAAGTGAAAACAAATCCGGCTACAGTACACAGCCTTGTCTGACTCCCTGTTTTATATATTGCTTTAACCATACCGTCGTTTTCTAATCTGTTCTATATTTTTGTCATTTCTCCTCATGATGAACACAACTTATTCACATTCTAGAAGCATCAACCAGCAAATCGAAGATATTGATAAAACAATACACAACAGAAATAATCGTTATTCACTCAGTTGTGTTGTATTCAATTATAGTGGCCCAATCTACTATTCAGCTCAACATTCTCAAACAAGCAGGCGGTTAAGACAGCTTCAATGAGTGGAGAGGGGGCTGGTGTCAGAAATGGGGTCCCAGAGGCATAGACAACAAATAGCAGGCCGAAAGATTGCAAGAAATGAGGGTGAATGATTGATTTTGTATACAAGGATGGAAGGCGCTTCAAGCATGCATGTCACGTATGAGGAGAGGAAAAGTGCAGGAATGTGTAAGAAAGATATTACAGGAAAAAAGAGAGGGAACGATAGAAAAACAAAACAGTGGGGAATATATATTGCTGCGCAGTTGCCCATGATAGATTTTCTAAGAGTTTAGAGTTTGCAAAGTAGAGGTGAGTAAAAGGAGTAGACAGGAAGTGTTTGAGTATGAATGAGATCTGGGAAGTGTAAGAGTAGTAAATAGAGTTTAAGTGGGAATTGGAGAGGAAGTGAAAGAGGGAGTGTTCTGAATGAGTGAGTGAGTGAGTGAGTGAGTGAGTGAGTGAGTGAGTGAGTGAGTGAGTGAGTGAGTGAGTGAGTGAGTGAGTGAGTGAGTGAGTGAGTGAGTGAGTCAGCGAGTCAGTAAGAGTGCAATCAAGAGTGGCGATATTTAAAAATAGTAAGAATGTATGAGAGTGAGAGAAAGAGGAAAACGGTGATTAAGTTAATATCACATAAACAAGAAATAACACAAGTAAGAGACAACACGAGTAAGAGATAACACGAGTAAGAGATAACATGACTAAGAGATACTCGAGTAAGAGACAACACGAGTAAAAGATAACATGAATAAGAGATAACTCGAGTAAGAGACAACACGAGTAAGAGACAACACGAGTAAGAGACAACACGAGTAAGAGACAATACGCGTAAGAGACAACACGAGTAAGAGACAACACGAGTAAGAGACAACACGAGTAAGAGACAACACGTGTATGAGACAATACGCGTAAAAGGCAATACTTGTAAGGGGCAATACGTGTAAGAGACAATACTTGTAAGGGGCAATACGCGTAAGAGGCAATACTTGTAAGGGGCAATACGTGTAAGAGACAATTCGAGTAAGAGATATGAAGAACGTGGAAAACAGAGTGTGTGAAGGAGTGAGGAAGTGTATATGAGAAGAGTCAACGAAAGTTTGAGAAAGAGAGGCAAGATGAGATAGAAACAGCACCAGGAAAAATAAAAGAAAATTCCGGACATAACATGAAAGTGAATGAGTTAGATATAAGAGAGAATGAGTGAGATATGAGAGTGAATGAGTGAGATATGATAGTGAATGTGTGAGCTATGAGAGTGAATACGTTTGATGTGAGATAAAGTTTATGTTTATTTATGTGTAGATGTTTATACTAATGCGTCAAGTTCATTGAAAGCGTGCGTGAGAGTGTGTGAGTGTATGTTTGAGTGAAGGAGGTGCCTGACAGAAAGAAAACGTGTGAGGAAAAAAAAAGAGAAAATGAATGACGAGGACGAAAAACTGAATGAGCTGTAAATACAGAGAATGTGTGAATAAAAAATAAAGCGACATAGATCTCTTGATTAATACAAGCGGTCAACGCGTTCCGTTTAGCGTGGTCGAGGTGGTGGTTCACTCAGCTGGTCGATTTGTAGGAGAAATCATTCTTTAAATCTGCCATGGTCGCCATTTGGAATTAATGGTAATGTTATCAGATGACTGTTTTAGAAGAGAAATAATTATGTTTGGTCTAGGGATGTCGTTAATTGGAATTCGTGGTATTTGATCACATGACTGATTTATATGAGAACTAATTCAGAGTATATTGATGTCGTCCATTGAATTCGTGCAAACTTGATCAGATGACTGATTTATAAAAGAAATAATTCTTTTTGGTCTAGCGATGTCGCCCAAAGGAAGTGTAAAGTCAGGCTCTCTTTCCTTAAAAATCCGAATGTTTTGTTTGTCTAATTTTAGTGAAATAAATTTTGTTGCTTCACTGTTTACTTTTCCTCGTTTGACTACACGGCTATAGAGTGAGCGTTTAGTTAAAATTCAATTATCACCTTTTAAATTATATTCCAGTGCCCTATTGGTCATATTATTGTTGAAGCAAGCGAATCATGGGAGGAAGAGGTATGTTTTACAGCAAAAATGATAAATAAACAACAAAAGAAAAAACAAAGAACAATATTATATATATATATAGTAGCCGTGATATTTTGCCTTTGATCATCAGCCACCATGACTCAATCCCGTGTTGCTTGAAATGATAAAACATTGAACATTTATTTAGAGGTATCAACATATATTTGCGTGCCGATAAAACTATTCATGCAGCTTTAGAATTGTTGTTTGGATTATTGTTTGTATTAAATTATGTTATGTTATCTATACTAATTATTCATCATCATGTGCCATACCAGTTGGCGTAGGCGATCATGTCCTTCCACAACCTCCTATCTATTGTGTATCATATCAGTTATGTTGTTGACTGTTTTCCATGCCATACTAATTATTGTATAATGTAAATTCCGTGAAATCATTGACCGACACGTCTATTTCTGAGTTATCAATAACCTATCTTCAAGTAGGCAGGGAATTGTATCAACAAATTCTGACAAGCTAAAATGCTTCAAAACATAAACTAATACAATTTACGATTGATAGCGTCATTAGCAAAGTGGTTAGGGCGCTGAAAATGATAGTGGTGCTATATCAGTAGGAATCGGCCCACCCAATGTGTAAAGACACAGAATAGGCACCTGTTTCAAAGAGCTGGTAATGCCTTAGCAGCAGGTCGGAGCACTGTCCAACCCCCCCCCCCCCCTCACCACATCTGCAAATAGTGCGACCCAATGTTGTGAAGTTTAATACTTTACTCCCCCAAAGACAAACCAATTACAGGTCATCCAGTTGTGCCCTTTACATGATGTGTAGTATACAAGTCCCTTTAAAAACTGAAAAACAACAAATACGTGATGTATAGTATACAAGTTAAGTTGAATGACAACAAGTACATTACATGTAGAACATCTATGACAAATCCTATAGCCGAAGCGTTCGTTTTTGATTAGCTGCTCAATGCAATCCTCTGTTTATTTTTTCGTTTACTTAAACTAGTTTAATCAACAAATCAATGGACATACAATTTGAAAGGACATAAAATTACACTTACAGAATCAATTAGATCAATCAGACGTTTAAAAAAATGTCACTTAATACTAATCGATTAATCAAGATACGATTTTTAAAACAAATTCTATGAATGTGGTTGTTCATTTCCAGATAAAACTTCTACTTATTCTAAAAATCAAAACCACACAATATTTTAAGGGAAAACAAATATAAAAGCTAGCATAAAAAACACAAACAATAAAAATATTAATTCAATAGCGAGCATAAAAACACACAAACAATTATATTAGAAAAACATTGTGCACTAAGTTTTTACAAAACGTTTCTTTTGACGTGCGGTGGTTATGTGAGAATGAAGAAACCTAATATTGCAAGCACAGACACCAGCATGCACGCACACATCTCCAAAAAGTCGATCAAGAAGTCCCAATAAAGTGACAGCCGATCCTTAATCAGAGCCTCCTGTCTCCCAGCAGACTTCTAGACTGTCAACTCCTCCTGGCCCAAAGCTCTGCCTGAGCTGGCACTCTAGACCGTCTTCAAGATGAAACACCACCCAAGACCCGGGGCCAAACTAGCGACAATCACTGTAGCTCGAACAATCAACCGCATCGATTTGAAGACAAGGTTGTAGACATTATGAACAAGTGTCGAATACCTTTAGAGACCAGGCATATATGTTGAAGTTAAGTTATCAACATTCTGTTGTTATACGGTTGTTCTACTCTATGATGTTCCACTGGGAATTATACAAGAACATTTATTGGACTGAACAGCCGGTGGAAAATTTAACAAACAAAGAAACAAAAATTCGAAACTTTGGCTTTGCCCTTCCTCGGTCTTTGGGTAGTGGGATCCGAGGTCTATCCCTCTCTGGGTAGTGAGATCCGAGGTCTATACCTCTCTGGGTAGTGAGATCCGAGGTCTATCCCTCTCTGGGTAGTGAGATCCGAGGAATCCCTCTCGGAAAAAAAACAGAGATGCACTCTGCACATGTTAAAGAAATCCTGGCAGTTGGAAATCGAAAAGAGAAGGCCAAAGACGGCCGTTGCCGGGGAACATTTTTTTTTTACCGACCCAGAA
The DNA here is from genome assembly GCA_032433765.1 of Megaustenia siamemsis. Taxonomy (NCBI): domain Eukaryota; kingdom Metazoa; phylum Mollusca; class Gastropoda; order Stylommatophora; family Ariophantidae; genus Megaustenia; species Megaustenia siamemsis. The sequence continues at coordinate 171,417,515 of JAVIAB010000092.1, read as the reverse complement.
ATGTTAATACTGTGGACGATAAAAATATGAGAGTACCTCTGAGGTCGGAGAGTACCTGCCTGTATGGCGAGGGCACGCCTGGGTACAGGAAAAAAGTGATGTTCACGAAAAATTCGGTCATTTCGGGACTTCGTTAGAGATTTATAAATGACGAACGCAAACAACAGAAAGAACAGTCTACCACTGAGAACATTTCAAGGTGATACTATATAGAAGGTAAGAGAAGGGTTAAATGTTACACTGAGCGATATATCACAAGGGTGTTGGTCGGAGACTTTAACTAGTAGACCAAGCTAACGGGTTACAAATACTAATTATTGGTCCCTAATAAAGTAGTTGAAGTGAATCTTTTATACGAGTCAAGTGCTAGGTCTTCTATATCAGTAGCTTCTACCACCGGTGGGGATCTTGGCGATTTGCAGGTAGTCAATCGAGGAAGCAATATGGGAGAATTGAATAGCTTAGGGTCTTTGACACACTAAACTTGACAAGGAGTGAGATCTTGTTTAAACAGCTCCTGGCAGAATTTATCGACATTATCTTTAAAGTGTATGAACAGTTCCTAGACAGACTTTATAAGAACTATCGATAATGTATGGACAGTTCCTGGGCAGACTTTATAAGAACTATCTAAAATGTATGAACAGTTCCTGGACAGACTTTATAAGAACTATCTATAATGTATGAACAGTTCCTGGACAGACTTTATAATAACTATCTATAATGTATGAACAATTCCTGAACAGACTTTATAAGAACTATCTATAATGTATGAACAGTTCCTGGACAGACTTTATAATAACTATCTATAATGTATGAACAATTCCTAGACATACTTTATAAGAACTGTCTATAATGTATGAACAATTCCTAGACAGACTGTATAAGAACTTTCTATAACGTATGAACAATTCCTAGACAGACTTTATAATAACTATCTATAATGTATGAACAGTTCCTGGACAGACTCTATAAGAACTATCCATAATGTATGAACAATTCCTAGACAGACTTTATAATAACTATCTATAATGTATGAACAGTTCCTGGACAGACTTTATAAAAACTATCTATAATGTATGAACAGTTCCTGGACAGACTTTATAAGAACTATCTATAATGTATGAACAGTTCTTGGACAGACTCTATAAGAACTATCTATAATGTATGAATAATTCCTAGACAGACTTTATAATAACTATCTATAATGTATGAACAGTTCCTGGACAGACTTTATAAGAACTATCTATAATGTATGAACAGTTCCTGGACAGACTTTATAAGAATTATCTATAATGTATGAACACTTCCTGGACATTCTTTATAAGAACTATCTATAATGTATGAACAATTCCTAGACAGACTTTATAAGAACTACCTATAATGTATGACCAGTTCCTGGACAGACTTTATAAGAACTAGCTCAAGATCTGATCCACCTCTACTACCACCTGATGTTGTTTGTATCTATTATGATCTTAAATGATCTATATGCACTAACGTCTTCCTCTCTTGTGTTCGTAGACGAAATACACTGCACTATGTTTTGTACTCCGCATTCTAGTGATCTCTTCAGCACACTCACATTTTTTTATGAATTATCATTAGTTTTCAAGGCAAAACACACTTTGCTTGTAGTGAGCGTGGCAACGCCACACAGAACCAATCTCACTATACTAACGGAACTTACCTACCCCGATATATATTATACACTCGAGATATATATATATATATATATATATATATATATATATATATATATATATATATATATATATATATCATCATCATCATCATCATCATCGAGTGCAATCTCCGCAACGAAGGTTGGCTGCCATTGAGTGCCATCCTTTTCTGTCTCTTGCTTTGGTGCTGACGGTTGTCATAGGCTGATTTGTCCATCTTTTGATGTTACTCGTCCATGTTATTCTTGGTCTGCCTCTGCCTTTTGTACCTTGTATTTTCCCCTCCCGGATTACTTTTTTTAGGCTGTTGTGTCTTTTAACATGGCCCAAATAATCGCCTTTGTCTTGTTTGAATTGTTTTAGTCGTTTTATGACTTCATCGTTTGTTTTCTTATACTGCCATCCAATTCTACTTATTCTTCAATAAATCCTCACTTCAAAGGCTCACAATTCTCTGTTCTGTTTTCTTGTCTAATGTCCATGTTTCTGCACCATATAGGAATGTTGAGAAGACATACGATTTTGCTATTCCTAGTTTTAGCCCTGGTGTTATTTGTTTTGATGTCAGTATGTTCTTCATGACATTAAAATTTCTTTTTGCCATTCCTATTATTTTGTTTATTTCAGTTGTACATTTTTCATTACTGGTTATAGTATGTCCAAGGTAGTTGTAGTTCTGAACTGTCTCCAGGTCTATCCCATCAATTTTGATATCCACTTGTGGGTTTTGAGTATTTTCTTTGTTTATGATAATAGTTTTTGTCTTTTTTATATTCATATCTAGTCCATATTTCTTGCTTGTCTTGTTTATTTCATTAAGTAATTCTTGTAGATCTTTAGGATTTTCTGCTAGTAGTACAGTATCATCAGCAAATCTTAGGTTATTGATTATCTTTCCATTAATTTGTAGCCCTGTCATGTGATGTTTTTAAAGATTTTCTCAGTGTATAGATTGAACATATCCATATATATATATATATATATATATATATATATATATATATATATATATATATATATATATATATATACTGTATTTATATTTTTTTTACATTTATGTTTTGAGATTAGAGAAATGGTCATGCAACCAACGATCTCATCTACAATTTGGAAGAGAATATGGTCATATGTCGAACATATGCTTATAAGAGGTAACAAGAGAATTCCAAAACAGTCTCTTGTACGGGAAAAGGGATACACACACGAGGAAGACCTAATGAGGCACAGAAAATAACACTTATGAGAGAACTAAAGTTTAGAAACATGAACTCATTTGATAAGATCGAGTATCTCGCAAAAGAATAGAGATGGGTGGCGAAAAAGAACACTACAAATCCTATGCGATGTTGCTCTAATCTCAAGACGGCGCGGGAAGGATCAATATCAAGCTCACAATTGTTCTATCTGTAAAGTGGGCTATCTGTCCCTCTAGCATAATACATTGAATTGGACTTTTCCTGGACATTCTTTTTACCGTTATGTGCTCCCTCAGTGTGTGTGTCCTTATTGTGGGTTGTACAAACATGATTGGCAGTCACTGATCTAAGCATGTACAGGTGAGAACCAAAGGTGCCTGCTAACTCTTGCCTTATGTTTCCTTCAGTGTAATCATCATCATAGAGCGCCATCTCCACAACGAAGGTTGGCTACCACGGAGCGCCATCACCACAACGAAGGTTGGCTACCATAGAGCGCCATCTCCGCAACGAAGGTTGGCTACCATGGAGCGCCATTCTGCTCTGTCTCTTGCTTTGATGGTGCAGGTTGTCATAGGCTGATTTGTCCATCTTTTGATGTTACTCGTCCATGTTAGTCTTGGTCTGCCTCTGCCTCTTTTACCTTGTACTTTTTTACTTTTAGTAGGCTGTTGTGTCTTTTAACATGCCCCAAAATCGTATTTGTCTTGTTTGAATTGTGTTTAGTAGTTCTCTTTTCATTTTTAGTTGTTTTAAGACTTCATCACTTGTTTGCTTTTCTTTCCATCCAATTCTACCTATTCTTCTATATATCCACTTTTCAAAGGCTTCAATTTTCTGTTCTGTTTTCTTGTTTAATGTCCATGTTTCTGCACCATATAGAAATGTTGAGAAGATACAACATGTTGCTATTCTTAATTTTAGCCCTGGTGTTATTTGTTTTGAAGTTAGTATGTTGTTCGTGGCACTAAAATTACTTTCTGCCATTTCTATTCTTTTGTTTATTTCAGTTGTACATTTTTCATTACCGGTTATCGTATGGCCAAGGTAGTTGTAGTTCTGATCTGTTTCCAGCTCTATTCCTTCCATTTCGATATCCACTTGTAGGTTTTCAGAATGTCCATGTTTATGATCATAGTTTTTGTCTTTTTGATATTCATATCTAATCCTTTTTTTGTGCTTGTTATGTTTATTTCATTAAGTAATTGTTGTAGATCTTTAGGATTTTCTGCTAGTAATACAGTATCATCATCATTTCTTAGGTTATTGATTATCTTTACATTAATGTTTAAGCCTGGCATCTCTATGATGTTCTTAAAGATTTGCTCAGTGTATATATTGAACAAGCTTGGTGATAGGATGCATCCCTGTCTTACTCCTCTTTTTATATCGATTGGTGTAGAATTCTATTTGTTATTTTTTATTATTGAGTTTGCTCAAAGTATAAATTTCAGATTAGTCGTATGTCCATGTCATCCAGATGTATGTCTTTTAGGCAGTCTATAGGTTGTTTGTGATGTATTCTATCAAAAGCATTGATGTATTCTATGAAGCAGGCATATATTGGAATTGTTTACTTCTGTGTACTTTTCGATAAGGTGTTCTCATGCAGATTATGGCTTCTTTTGTCTCACTATTTTTCCTAAATCCAAATTACTGCTCAGTAATTTTAATACCAACCTAATATTTCTATGTCTCTCAGTAAATAATACTTGAAGCAATTAGATATTATGACAATTCTTTCAAAGTTAATTGAGCTTATTTGTTTCTTTTTAGATTTATTTATTTGATCAATAACGTGATTTTCTAGAAGAAATGAGTTTTACGTAAATATCTTGGGAGACTCTTGTTGAGACAAGTCAGTGAATCTGACGCTTATGTTTATTGGAACCAGATTTCCGAGTGATTAAATGAGTTTTAGGTAAATATCTTGGGAGACTCTTGTTGAGAGAAGTCAGTGAATCTGACGCTTATGTTTATTGGAACCAGATTTGCGAGTGATTAAAGACAAGGCTTGTGACGTTACCTATGGCAAAGAACAGCCAACTATAGGAAAGGTCAGAGGGCAAAAGTGAGACCCAGGAGAACACCATACTAGCGTGATGTTTACAGCTTTGCGGGCAGGGATGGTTGTGGTTAGACTGACGTCAACAATTGTTTATAGCCTGGATAGCTGAAGATGTCACGCTTGTGGAGGGTTTCCTGGGTTTCTTTTTCTGCGCAATGGGATTTTCTACATTGGCTGTGACCAGAGCTAGTATGTTCGTTAAATGATATGAGATCCACTACATGCTATCTGTGTGTGCTAGACTTAATTCAAGAGAAGAGAAACAAGAAGGTTTATTCTTGACCTCTCACAATATGAGCATCTCATTTGATACACTTCCTACAAAAAGGCCAGTATCTTCTACCATAAGTTGTTATTTAAGATATCTATGTCAGTCACGGAGAGCTGCTAATGCACGTTTAGCATGCACTGATGTAACACGTCGAATTATCTTGTCTCCAGAAAACGCCTTCCACAAAACTGAAGTGTTATTGATCTAGACTAGCAGACAGGCTGCAGATTGTCTAATTGTTTGTCGGCTCCCAGTGTGTATGTGTGAATGTCTTACAACTTGAATGTAGCCGCTCTTTAAATATACAGACAGAACAAATATACAGACAGAACAAATATAGAGACAGAATAAATATAGAGACGGCACGAAATTTTAAAATGATTCTATAGCACGCAGACGTTGATGCCTATGAATTTATAAATGTTTCAAAGAAACACACGCACAGACATGTAGCATCTTGAAGGCCCTCAACAAATACGAGGATAATACACATCATCAACATCATCATCATTGAGTGCTATCTCCGCATTGAAGGAAACCATATATATCATTCCGCTCTTTCACTTGTTTTGATAGTGTAGCAGATTGTCATTGACGGACTTTACTATCTTTTGATGTTACTAGTACACGTTAGTATTGGTCCGCTTCTGCCTCTTTTACCTTGTATTAATATATATATATATATAAGCAATTTTATGGAAAAGAAGAGGTGCTGGCAGAGTACTGATTAAATTACTAAAAAGAAATACAATAGTCAAAATAATGTGGAAATTAACACAACTTTCCATAGCCGTCATAGTTGAGTCAGGATGGGCTTCTTTATTTTCTTTATTCAAACTCACAACTGTCTCTGCACTTTCATCGTATAATTAACTAACATTTGCTATCACACCTAGATATCTCTGAACTTATATCATACAACTAAAAAAACATTGTGTATACCACTTAATTAGCTACTTCTGAACACAAATTGCACAATTAACTTTCATTTTGTATAACTCTTAGCTATCTCTGAACTTATCTTGAACAATTAACATACATTTTGTATACAAATTAGTTATCTCTGATCCTATATTGTATAATAAACATATTTATTGTATAAAAATTAGCTATCTCTGAACTCATATTGTAGACTTAAAATGCATTTTGTATCTCTTAACGGACTTATTTCTTTCCTCTCTTTTTTGTATGAGAAAAAAATGTATGTCAGTAAGCTCCGTGTATGTTATTTCTTTGTTCATGAATCTTCATTACAAAAAAAAAAACGTCATATATGAACGTAACATGGGGGGAATATGGTATTATTACGGTACCGGTTTGGTATGATCAGCAACATACATGAAATCAGATAATGATGACGTATCCCTGATGTTCTCTAATGTACAGCCAACATCTGAAAGGGGGTTGAATAAAGTTACTGGAAACATGCAAGTCAGATATGATGCAAGGTTGATCATTTGTTAAGATAAGAATGAAAAATGACACCAAATCTGAGTACGCCATTGTAATGAACAACGACTGCTTTGATTCTCAATGAAATTCAACAATTATCTTAGAAGATAAATATAGAAACACTTATCTGTGAGGTTACTACTAGTGTGTCCTTCTGACTGTTGTCGTTATAAAACACTACTACTCAAGTATGTTAAATATGTATCCAATATGAGACTCTTTAGCAAGCAACAAAATAATTCTGTTTGTAAAAGTTTCATTAAGAGAGCGTATGTAAGACCTACGGCTTAGCAATGAAAGTATCTTGGTCCATTGCCTGCCTGCCATTCTTTAATATGCCTGCAACAGATTACATGTATATCTGGCTCACTGTTTTCAGGAGGATACTGACGGCGAGATAGAGTTTCAATCGCTGAGCCTTCAAAATAAAGTGGCTTCATTGGTGGTGTTTACACTTCTCTTTCTTATATACATAATCTGTTGCAGGTTTTTACACTTCTCTTTCTTATATACATAATCTGTTGCAGGTTTTTACACTTCTCTTTCTTATATACATAATCTGTTGCAGGGCGTGCTTTCCCCCAATTATTCCTTGTCCCCAGATTTCCAGGAAAAATGGCGGCTAGTTCTCTAGTGTTTCCAGACAGCTCACAGATGAGTGCTGATTTCTGTGATCTTCTCTGTTTGTTTTTTATTCGAAGAGAAAATACTATCGTGAGTGCTTTCTATTCGATAGAAGTCAACCGTCGCCTGTGCTGCAGGTTTGTACATGCTCGGAGTTCCACACCGCCCCCCGGCATTAACACTTTCAGCAGATGTATCTATAGTCAACACCTTACAGCAGGAACAATCATTTTACATACGCTTCGAGAAATGCTGGGACGGTCGGGTGAGCGGATATGGGGATGCCTCGATTGCAATGATACTGATTCCATGAATAGAATAGAATATAATTCCTTCTCTGGCATCGCCTGCCCCCTACCTAGTAATGAACTAATGTGATTCTTTCTTTGTTATGGTATGATGCTATATGCCTAAACTATTTATGCATTCTCCCCATCTGCCTTTGAAACTGAATTGCAGGTATTTTGTGGTATATCTATTTGTGTGATGGTATCCTTTTTTCAAAACCCGATGGCATCATAGTTAGAGCACCCGCCTGTTGACCTGAAAGTTTTGGGGTTCAAATCCAAATTGAGGCAAAATATTAACTCTGGTATAAACGGCTCTCGGTGTTCACTCAACCTCTATAAATGGGTACCTAAGATATGCTCTGGGAAAGAAAGACAGTGAAGATGGTAACTAGCCACCCCACCTCATGAAGCTGAGATTGAGCACAAATAGGTCGCTAATACCCTCCTTACAAAACCGTAATCGCTATGGGACTACCTTCACATTCAGCCTATACTATTTTCAAACGATAATTAGTAAGAGTTAAGCTAACTATAAATGGATTACACCGAAAAAAAAACAACTACATCGCCGAGCAAAAAATGTAAGCAAATTTTCGTTATTGTAAAAGTCAGTGATAAAAACGTGACAGCTCTTATTTACAGTTCATAGGGCACGAGAATAGTATATTATTAGAGTACCATTAGGTGGCGACTGAAAGTGAGAGAACGTATAACACAAAATGCTTGCTTTCGTTCGTCCGATGATTAAAGTATTCTAGAATTATGAATTAGATTGTAGAATTCCTTTCGTCATCCGCCCTTAAAAGGACGTTAAGTGGACGTCTCTGCGTTGTGTTGTGGTTTGAAGTGTTAGACTGTTATATTTGCGCCTTTCGGCACAACACATCCGACTTTAGCACGACATTTTTGAGTACCGGGTTGTCTTCCCTCTTCGATCCCTGCTCGCTTGGTCAGACTAGACAGGTTAGTCTGTTACTAGAGGCACCACGGAGAGGTAGAGCAGGGTCTGCATGGTTCTGGTTCACCGATCCTGGCGCAAGTCATCAGCTGTGGATCGCTGACAACTTCCAGCTCTGGTGCTGGGAGGCGCGCCTTAGCCTCAAGAAACAGTTGTCATATATAACACAGAATGAAAGATGCCTTCTAGTTTCCAAGCTAGTCAGCGTGCAAAGTGTTTTATGTAGAAACCGTGTTATTCAAACGAACATTCTTTCATGGCCAAAAATTCAAACTGGTAATGCAAGAGTTGAAACGTCCTGAACAGGCCGGTCACATAGCTCCAGACTATTTTATATAAGTCTGTGGTTGTGTGTAATGCCGAATTCAGAAGTCAAAGATATATGTTATACATTTATATTAAGATTATTTTACTGCACTTTAAAAAAAAAATATAGATTGAATAATAATTTAATTGAAAAGAAAATGAGAAGACAAACAAAAATTTGTCACGCAATTTCAGTGTAATTAAAATTCTTTAGAATGTACACAAAGTGCAATTTAATAAAATTTTTATTTGTAATTCGGTTGAGAAAAAATATGTTGGCTGACATCACCCTTTGTCTTGTTTGTATTGTTTCCCTTTTGTTGTGTGCAGAATATAGTCTTTCTACCTGCATTAGACATATGGCAGTGGACAATGACATTTCAAAATTGTGTTCCTAGAAATAAACTCTCACTTACATATTTTATACATTTGATTTATGCTGATACAATCTATATGAGAAGTGACCCATAGCTGACAGAGACTTATGCTACCATAGCGGATTAGCAGATAGCACAGTCCCTTTACTGACATAGCACACTAGATGGCACAGTCCCCTGTTGACATAATACATTATATGACAATCCACTGTTGACATAATACACTAGATGACATATTCCCTTTCCTGTTGACATATCACACTAGATGGCACAGTCTACTGCTGACATAGAACACTAGATAGCACAGTCCCCTGTTGATATAGTACACTATATGACAATCCACTGTTGATATAGCACACTAAACAGCACAGTCCCCTGTTGATCTAACACACTATATGACAATACACTGTTGACATAGCACACTAAATAGCACAGTCCCCTGTTGATATAGCACACTATATGACAATCCACTGTTGACATAGCACACTAGATAGCACAGTCCCTTGTAGCATATTAAATGACACAGTCCCCTTCCTGTTGACATAGCACACTAGATGGCACAGTCCCTTGTAGCATATTAAATGACACAGTCCCCTTCCTGTTGACATAGCACACTAGATGGCACAGTCCCTTGTAGCATATTAAATGACACAGTACCCTCAGTACCCTTCTTGTTGACATAGCACAGTAGATGGCACAGTCCCTTGTAACATATTAAATGACACAGCCCCCTTCCTGTTGACATAGCACACTAGATGGCACAGTCCCTTGTAGCATATTAAATGACACAGTCCCCTTCCTGTTGACATAGCACAGTAGATGGCACAGTCCCTTGTAGCATATTAAATGACACAGTCCCCTTCCTGTTGATATAACACACTAGATGGCACAGCCCACTTCCTGTTGACATAGCACACTAATTGACACAGTCCCCTTCCTGTTGTCATAGCACACTAATTGACACAGTCCCATCCTAGTTGACACCTTACACTAGATGACATTGATCTCAATTGTCCCTGCTGGCACAGCACACTATATGACATACCTCTGCTGACAAAGCATGCTAGATGACAGACCCCTGCTGACACAGCACCCTAGTTGACAGACCTCGGTTGACATAGACCACTGCTGACACAGCACCCTACTTGACAGACCTCGGCTGACATAGACCCTTGCTGACACAGCACTCTAGTTGACAGACTTCCGCTGATATAGACCCCTGCTGACACAGCACCCTAGTTGACAGACCACGACTGACATACACCCCTCCTGACATAGTATCCTAGTTGACAGACCTCCGCTGACATAGATTCCTGCTGGCATACTCGTTTGATGACATACCTTTGTTGACAAAGCACGCTAGATAAAAGACCCCTGCTGACACAGTACGCTAGATGACAGACCTCGGCTTAAACTGATCCCTGCGGACACAGTCGCTAGATCACAGACCTCGGCTTAAACTGATCCCTGCTGACACAGCATGCTAGATAACAGCTCCCGGTTGACACATACCTCTACTGAAACAGTACACTAGATGACAGACCCGACTGACACACACCCCTGTTGACACATCACGCATTATATTAGACCCCTGCTGACAGAGTACGTTAGATGACGGACACCTCCTAGCAGAAACCCCTACTGATACAAAGCCTCATAATGTGTACAGAACGGATGTTAACACATAACTCTGTCTTTAACCCCTCAAAGAACAAACACTGGCTGGATGAAACATTATGTGAATTTAGTTAACAATTTTAATTTTTTTTAAAATGAAAGTGTGTGATTATTACAAACTGCAAACTTTCACTGCATTAAAATAAAAATGACGAGACAATACAAACCAAGATAAAACCATGCTGCCTACGGTATTGCTGCACTCATAACAGTAATTAGCCTGCACTTCTACTTACACGCTAATAAATAATTGGTGCAAGGCTGATAAATTGACTAATTGAGTATTAAGGTGAATAAGTATAACCATTACTGTTGTATGCACTGAATCGTGAACAAAATAGACATAAACTAAGACATTCCGAAAGGTAATATAGTTGTAGTTTGATATCAGAACCTTCAAAAATTCATGGCAAAAAATAAGATATCAAATGTTGAAATAATGTCATCATCATCATATGCCATACCCCGTTGGCGTAGGCGATCATGTCCTTCAACAATCTTCTATTTACAGTTGAAAAAAAAGCCCCCGTCACGCCAAGTGACCTATAGGGAATATGGTGTTAGTGGCCATAATTTTTACAGACATTCAGCACATGATTTTTCGGGTAATGTGGTCGGTATTACGCCCGTGCCGCTTTACTTTACCAGAAAAAAATCGAGGTACCTATTTAAGGCTGGGAGAATCCCGTAGCCGTTCGTCAGGATCGACCTCTTGTCCTTTGTAGCCCAGTTCACTAACCAATGAGCTACCGCAGCTCCCTCTATCTACAGTGCATCGTATCAATTCTGTTGTTGATTGTTTTACATGCCATAACACCAAGCTATCCAGTATTTTCTCTCTTTGCCGTCCGCGATCTCTCTTTCCTTTTATTTTGCCAGTTGTAACCAAGTATTCCAACTTTCCTCTTCTCATGATGTGCCTGAAAAATGTTGATTGTTACTTTCTGATGTTTTTTAGGGGCTCCTTTTTTGTATTGGCCTCTTTGAGAATTTCCTCATTGGTCTTTTTAGCTGCCGAGGGAACTTTCAACATTCTTCTGAGAAATCCCATCTCTGTGCCTTCTAATCATCTTTTCATTTGTTTGCCTGTTGTCCATTATTCGCTTCCATTGGTTAAAATTGGTTCTATATGGATTATATAATTGGTTCACAGATGAACTCTCTTTCTCACTTCTATTGACACAGATTTATTGCATAAGGAATTTTTCATTTTCATAGATACTATTGTAGCCTGGGCTATTCTTCTTTTTATTTCTGTGGTGCACCTTCCATATGAAAATATTATTGTGCCAAAGTATATGACGTGTTGCAATTGTTTCAAATTTGTCCTGTTTATTTGTATGCTGCATGATGGTGATGATTGTTTCTTCGATAAGACCATTACTTCTGTTTTCTTACTGTTCAGACTGAGACCGTCCTTGTTGCTTTTATTTACTATTATGTCTATCATTTCCTGTAGTTCATTCTCCGTCTCTGCTATTAAGACTGTAATCCGCAATATCTCAAATTGTTTATGTTGTGAATATTGAAATAATGTCAAGAAACTATAATGAAGATAACAATGATAATGAACATGGAATGTGGTTACACCTCTTGGACCTTTTAACAAGGAAAGAAGACATGGACAATTTTGTGATAAAGTGGAAGAACGACGTCAAGAACTGAAGCAAAAGATGGAGATGAAGAATATAGGTCGAAGTAGCAAAACAACAATAATGAGGCAACAAAATTGTTGTGAATCGAAATTATCGTCAATAACACAACACATGGTACGTCCAAATTGCTAGATAGGATAGCAGTCGTTTTTGTAACCATAGTCTTAAAGAGGTAAAACTAGTGATACAGCCACACCTTTAAATGAATCAGTAGAGGAAGTGACTGGCCTCGAGACAAGTGGCAAGTGGAGTTCAATTCCCGCCTGCACTATTTGGGATTGATCTCTGCGGCAGCCACACCTGGTCTCACCGGCTTGAAATGTCACTTACTCATCGACGGAAAAAATATGAGTACCTCCGGAGACTGAGTCGTCTGCCTGTGCTGCGAGTGACCCCTGTACACACGACTGCAAGGGAAAAACTGATTAACTCGCATAATTCGGTTCCTAGTCTCTAGGGACTTCGCCAGACGTAAAAGCTGACGAACGCAAAAAATAAAAAAATAAATAAATAAATAATGAATCAATAAAGTTTTTATGAACTTGACAATGAAGAATTACCGGCATAGATTACATGACTCATGCCCCTAATAGCAATCTGCGAAACTTCAAAAGACAAAGTGCCCAGCCATTTCCAAGCCACTATCTATCAATCACTAACGCGGGTAAATTGAATGTGAATCAGCGATATTTCTTGAGCAACTGCGTTATCATACAAATATAAATAAGTCGTGAGCGGTAAAACAAGATATAGGAGCTCTGTCGAAATGAAAACGGATGAGCTTCAGTGAAACAGCAAATCTAAAGCGGAACTAAATATTCAGTTGTCAGTGAGTAGCAGAAATATAAACGTGAATTCTGTTGTTACCTAGGCACGTCACTTCCGGAACTGTGTTAATCTTTTACTTCTAACACGTCACTTCCTTGAACTATATTTCTGAAACCATAATGCTGGCAATGAGCTGCCTGGAGTCAAGGACTTATAGAGCTGAGTCTTGCCTCCAGAACCAACGATTAAAAGTTGACTAAGAGACTACACTATAATTGCCTGGTGTTCCCTGAAATAATCTACTCAGCCTGACCCAGGATATAATGTTACATGAATGATGATATCGTATGACAGGGAACAGTTGGCTATCTTCACTTTCTGTGCGGTTTCGCCTTATGTCTTTTGGCGTGTGCTGAGACCGCTATGATGGGGTCTACAGCTACCTTTTTTTTGTTTGGGAAATGAGTTAGTAATTCGGATGATTCCACAGGCATGGGCGGTTGAGTAATTATGGATTTGAATTCGTTTGCAGTGATACCGGGGCTTTCCATAACAATAACAATAATGTTAGCTCATGATGTCATTGATGACAAAGCTGTAAACGTTCGCGGTTAGGATTGAGAGATGGTTGAGGTCAGTAGGAGACTTGAGCTGTCTGTGGTAGTGGAGGCGTAAAGTGTCTGATGTAGTGGAGACTTGAACTGTCAGGTGTAGTGAAGAGTTGAGCTGTCTGTGTAGTGGAGGCGTGAAGTGTTTGATGTTGAGAAGACTTGAACTGTTAGATGTAATGAAGAGTTGAGCTGCCTGTGGTAGTGGAGACGTGAAGTGTCTGATATAGTGGAGATTTGAACTGTCAGGTGTAGTACAGGCTTGAGCTATTTGAATTAGTGGAGGCGTGAAGTGTCTGATGAAGTAAAGACTTGAGCTGTTTGAAGTAGTGGAGGCGTGAAGTGTCTGATGAAGTAAAGACTTGAGCTGTTTGAAGTAGTGAAGGCGTGAAGTGTCTGATGAAGTAAAGACTTGAGCTGTTTGAAGTAGTGGAGGCGTGAAGTGTCTGATGAAGTAAAGACTTGAGCTGTTTGAAGTAGTGGAGGCGTGAAGTGTCTGATGAAGTAAAGACTTGAGCTGTTTGAAGTAGTGGAGGCGTGAAGTGTCTGATGAAGTAAAGACTTGAGCTGTTTGAAGTAGTGGAGGCGTGAAGTTTCTGATGAAGTAAAGACTTGAGCTGTTTGAAGTAGTGGAGGCGTGCAGTGTCTGATGTCGTGGAGACTTGAACTATCTGATGTAGTAAAGACTTGAGCTGTTTGAAGTAGTGGAGGCGTGAAGTGTCTGATGTAGTGGAGACTTGAACTGTCAGATGTAGTGAAGACTTAAGCTGTCTGTGGTAGTGGAGGCATGTAGTGTGTGTTTACTCTCAGGATGACGTCTTACATTTCTTGCTTTTCCTCCCTAATGACCGTGACCTTAGCAATCCTGTTCGGCTTCGACGATTGAATAGCTGCAATGTTCGACTGAATAGCAGCAATTTTCGATTGAGTAGCAGCAGTGTTCGATTGAGTAGCAGCAATGTTCAATTGAGTAGCAGCAATGTACAATTGAGTAGCAGCAATGTTCAATTGAGTAGCAGCAATGTTCGATTTAGTAGCAGCAGTGTTCGATTGAGTAGCAGCAATGTTCAATTGAGTAGCAGTAATGTTCAATTGAGTAGCAGCAATGTTCAATTGAGCAGCAGCAATGTTCGATTGAGTAGCAGCAATGTTCGACTGAATAGCAGCAATGTTCGACTTAGTAGCAGCAATGTTCGATTGAGTAGCAGCAATGTTCGATTGAGTAGCAGCAATGTTTGATTGAGTAGCAGCAATATTCGATTGGGTAGCAGCAATGTGCGATTGGGTAGCAGCAATGTGCGATTGGGTAGCAGTAATGTTCGATTTGTAACAAGCTATTCTCCCCTTTCGGTGCGCACCGTGACAAGAACTCAGCTACCGTTGTGAAGGCTCGTTGAGACCTGAGCCCTCACTCTGCTTGCCGTTGGAATGTATCGGCAGGAAGCTCGTTCAGATATGCCAGCTCTTCGCCTTGACAGGAAGCCCTGGAGGTAAGCATGTAACGGGCCAATGTGTCCGTCCGGTGTGCTCTTGACTGGAACTCTGCTACCGTTGTGAAGGCTCGTTAATACCTGAGTCCTCCCTCTGTTTGCAGCTGGAATATACAGGCATACAGCTCGTTCAGCTCTGCCTGTCCTTGGCCATTGATCGGTTCTTTATCGACTCCGCGTTGTGACTTCCTTGACTCATGACACTCATTGTCCGTTCATCGCGAGGACAGACAACACAGCTACAAATATAAAGTATGGATTAACACCAATGAAAATTCCCACGACTTGCTTTATTCATGTAATGACCACCTCTGATGGTCAGACAATACACCATTTCAAGTCCATCCATTCACCACATCTTGACTTACGCTACACGTTTTACGTTACTCTTAGCTCTACGTTTCTTTCTTGACCAGAGACAACACCCCTCTGTGGATACTGCCACTCTTCTCCGCCTTACTGAGCTTGTACTCAACCTCAATACCTTTGAGTTCAATGGTGACTTCTATGATCAGGTTAGTGGAGTAGCCATGGGCACCAAGATGGGCCCTAGCTATGCTTGCCTGTTTATGGGCTACCTTGAGTACCAATTTCTCAATTCATATCAAGGTTTCCTTCCCATCATATACCTTCGGTACATTGATGACTGCTTCGGACTTACCGATCTACCTGAGGATGACCTCTCCAGGTTTATCGACCACATTAGTGGCTATCACAAAGCTATCAAGTTCACATCTTGTACATCCACTTCCTCTGTCACCTTCCTAGATCTTATCGTTTCTTTGGGTACTTCTGGCCTCCATACTTCGATTTTCTATAAACCCACAGACGCCCATTGCTATCTTCTCTACACTTCATCCCATTCACCTTCTTGTCGTGATTCTATTCCGTTCTCTCAGTTATTGCGTCTCCGTCGCAGCTGCCAGGATGACCAAGATTTCCTCCTACAGGCTCACCTCATGTTAGGTTTCTTCAGCCGCCGGCTTTATCCAGACTCGATCCTCCAGTCTGCCCTCCAGCGGGTCCTCCTTATCTCCCGTCCCGAGGCACTCACCCCTTCCAACCGCCCCCCTTCTGAGAGAACTATACTCACCCTCACATATCATCCCCACAACTTAGCTGCTGTGAGGATACTCAACCGCTACCGTTCCATTCTCCTCTCTGATCCCACTACCCGTCTACTTTTTAGTGATCCCCCGATGATCGCCTTTAAGCGCGACAGGAATTTGAGAGATATTTTGGTTAGGAGCCATCTCCCTTGCTCCCACCCTCAACACTTCGGTACGGCCCCTTGTGGTCGAAACTGTATTACCTGTGCCTATGTGCTCCCTGCTGACTCGGTTTTGTTCCCTAATGGACGGTTCGAGATCAAGCATAGCTTCACATGTGTGTCCCGCAACATCATTTATGCCATCATATGCCAACGATGCCATATGACCTATATTGGTGAGTCTGGAAGAAGATTAGCGGAAAGATTTTGTGAACATCTACGTGATGTCCAACAAAATACTGGTACTCCGGTATCTTCCCACTTCAACTCCCCTGATCACAAGGGCAAAGACGACATCCGTGTCACTGGTATTGTCCTTTGTCACTCTGGCGACCGCAGCCGCTATACTTTGGAAAATCGCCTTATAGTCCAGTATGGTTCGCTGACCCCGAGAGGTATGAATGTATCACACTCATACGCATAGTTTCTTTTTGCTTGCTCCTTCCCTTTTGCATAGCCTTCTCTACTACACATATTTGGGTTATTTGGTCTACTTACTATGCCATACTTTTTATAGTTCTTCTCCTCTAGTCCCTTATGAGACACTTCGGTTTTCTCCTCTATAAAAATTTTTTTTTTCTGTGCTTCTTACCCCTCATTTATTTTTACTGTACCCCACTCTCAGACATCTCACTCTTAGCGTCTTTTTACACCTGTCAGACTACTATTCGATTCTTTCTCCTTTGTGTTTGCACACTGACCCCTGTGTTTACTCATCTGGTTCTGTTTACATTTACGCACTTTTTCGCACGATTTTCGACGTTCACGACAGCCGCACTTGGTTACGATTTTATTTTGGATTTGACAGGATAGTTTTACTTTTTGTTGTTGTTTTCTTTAACACATTTCGATTGTTTTTGTTTTGGTTGTTTCGTTATTAATTTGTGTGTGTGTGTTTTTATTGTTTGTTCCTGATGAAGGCCTATTGAGCCGAAACGTTGTTTAGTCTGTGTCGTCCACTTGTCACGTAAAGCTTCTTACATACCTTTTTTTATTTTTTAATTTTTCCTCATATTCAGCTTTACTGCAGCTTCGCATTTTTATGCCTTAACCCTTGACTTACGCTACACCTATTTCTGGTGGAACAACTATCGTACACTAACTCTCTTTAATTGTTGCACTATTTCTGGTGGAACAACTATCGGACACTAACTCTCTTTAATTGTTGCACTATTTCTTGTGGAACAACTATCGGACACTAACTCTCTTTAATTGTTGCACTATTTCTGGTGGAACAACTATTGTACACTAACTCTCTTTAATTGTTGCACTATTTCTGGTGGAACAACTATCGTACACTAACTCTCTTTAATTGTTGCACTATTTCTGGTGGAACAACTATCGTACACTAACTCTCTTTAATTGTTGCACTATTTCTTGTGGAACAACTATCGGACACTAACTCTCTTTAATTGTTGCACTATTTCTGGTGGAACAACTATTGTACACTAACTCTCTTTAATTGTTGCACTATTTCTGGTGGAACAACTATCGTACACTAACTCTCTTTAATTGCTGTACTATTTCTGGTGGAACAACTATCGTACACTAACTCTCTTTAATTGTTGCACTACTTCTGGTGGAACAACTATCGTATACTAACTCTCTTTAATTGCTGCACTACTTCTGGTGGAACAACTATTGTACACTAACTCTCTTTAATTGTTGCACTACTTCTGGTGGGGTGTCCGGTTAGCGCAATCGATAGGCGGTTGGCTTACCACGGCAACAGCCGGGGTTCGTAATCCTGGCGAGGACACCTGGGTTTTACTAATTCCCTAAAAATTAGTAGGAGCCGCGATAGCTCAGTGGTTAGTGAACTGGACTACTACGGACAAGGGGTAGGGTTCGATCCCAACCGACGGCTCAGGGTTCACCCAGCCTTAAATGGGTACCGGATTTTTTCTGGGAAAGTAAAAGCAGCACGGGCGTAATACCGACCACATTACCCCAAAAATCATGTGCTGAAGGTCTGTAAAATATAGGGTCACTAACACCATATTTCCCTATACGCCACTTGGCGTGACGGGGGGTACTTTACTTTTTTTTACTTTACTTCTGGTGGAACAACTATCGTACACTAACTCTCTTTAATTGTTGCACTACTTCTGGTGGAACAACTATCGTACACTAACTCTCTTTAATTGTTGCACTACTTCTGTTGGAACAACTATCGTACACTAACTCTCTTTAATTGTTGCACTACTTCTGTTGGAACAACTATCGTACACTAACTCTCTTTAATTGTTGCACTACTTCTGGTGGAACAACTATCGTACACTAACTCTCTTTAATTGTTGCACTACTTGTGGTGGAACAATTATCGTACACTAACTCTCTTTAATTGTTGCACTACTTCTGGTGGAACAACTATCGTACACTAACTCTCTTTAATTGTTGCACTACTTCTGGTGGAACAACTATCGTACACTAACTCTCTTTAATTGTTGCACTACTTCTGTTGGAACAACTATCGTACACTAACTCTCTTTAATTGTTGCACTACTTCTGGTGGAACAACTATTGTACACTAACTCTCTTTAATTGTTGCACTACTTCTGTTGGAACAACTATCGTACACTAACTCTCTTTAATTGTTGCACTACTTGTGGTGGAACAACTATCGTACACTAACTCTCTTTAATTGTTGCACTACTTGTGGTGGAACAATTATCGTACACTAACTCTCTTTAATTGTTGCACTACTTGTGGTGGAACAATTATCGTACACTAACTCTCTTTAATTGTTGCACTACTTCTGTTGGAACAACTATCGTACACTAACTCTCTTTAATTGTTGCACTACTTCTGGTGGAACAATTATCGTACACTAACTCTCTTTAATTGCTGCACTACTTCTGTCCTAAGAATGTCGCTTCACTGGGCTTACTCAAGATCTAGTAATTGTGGCACAACCACATTCTTCCAGTCACTTCAAGCAAACGACTGCACTGCTAAGTTCAATATAATGCCATCTGTCTTGGCTTACCCTAAGACTATTACATGTGGCCTAACCACGTTGTCAAAGTCTCTTCAAAACGACTGCACTGTTACACTCACAATGCATCATGTGCTAGGCTTCCACTCAACCTATTACCTAAGGAACACTCCCATGTACACAGTCTCTTCCAAAAGAACTATCTACACATTTCAAAGTAATGTCATTTCCCTGGCTTACTATAATCAATCAGTTTAGGCATAACCACAATATCAAAGTCTCTTCACAATAACCGCACTAATAGGTCATAATAATGTCACTGGCTGGCTTACGTTAAGTCTACAAGTTTGTGGCACAACCACATTATCAAGTCTCTTCACAAGGACTGCATTAACAGGTTCATAATAATGTCACTGGCATGGCTTACGCTGTCCATAAGTTGTGGCACAACCACATTTTCAAAGTCTCTTCACAAGAGCTGTACTCCGAAATTCAGAATATTACTGGCTTGGCTTACTCTAAGCCCCTACATTGTGGAACATCAAAAGTCGCTTCACAAGCACTACACGACTAAATTCAGAACACTGTCCCTAGCTATCATTGCTGACTGTCCTGACACGTCTGCCTAGCTAGACTGCTACCGATTCACTAACCTGCGATTACGAAGTCCTTATCAATCTTTCTGGTCCCCAGTCTCGACCGCGACAAAAATCACCAATAGACGTCTGGATTGAACCCCTCGCATCATTTCGACTGAATCTAAATTCACCTATCCTTTTTCTAACTTAAACCTACCAGCCTCGTTTGCAAAATCTCATGCTCCACGAAGTGTTCTGACTATCCCCTCTTTACGTGGACCAGAGTTTTCTCTTTGTTTACGGCTATGGCTAACTTCAGCCCTTCTCTGACCTTGACCTCTACTACCCAGTTCCCAATTTCTCGACCTCTCCGTATCACTGCTACTACCCTGTCAGATTAAGTAGCAGTGTACTACCCTGTTCGATTGATTAGCAGCAATGTTCGATTGAGTAGCAGAAATGTTCCATGATTGATACACCAAATCGATAATGCAGTGAAGACAAACCTCGTCCCAAAAATGCCATGTATGATGAATGTCCAAAAACCGAAGTAATGGCAATAGCGAGAAAGAAAGAAAAACTAAACATCATAATAGATAATACAACTTTGAAGCAAGTTGACAATTTTAAATATCTGGGTAGCACGTTAACACAAGACAATAACCAAGAGACCGAGATAGATATAAGGTGTAACAAAGCATGCCAAGTTATAGGCCAAGTATCAACACTATTGAAAAACAAAGCAATAACTAGGGAAGCAAAAAAGGCAATATACAAATCAATTTTTCTACCAACTCTGTGCTATCAGTGCCAGAATTGGACGCTGGACTCTAGAACAATAAGAAAGATAACGACCACCGAAATGAAATGTGTCAGAAGAATGACAGGAAACAGCTTAAAGGACAGAGTAAGAAACACCGACCTGAGGAAGAAACTCGAAATTGAACCAGCCATCGAATACATAAAGAAATAACAGATAAATTGGTTCGGCCACATAACAAGACAAAAAGAACTAACAATGAATCAAAGAGCCATAAACAAACGCTACGAAAACGCCAGATTAAGAGGAAGACCGAGAAATAGATGGATAAAGGGAATACTAGAGTCACTAGGAGGAATAACATCAGAAGAGGCCAACAGAAGAGCAAAGAATCGCAGATTGTTTCTCCCCTCGACGCCAACGGCAGCAGAGGAAGGATAGAAGTAGAAGAAAATGAATGTCGGAAATGTGTAACTTAAAGGAATCAATATCAGTACTTCACCTATAACTGCAACGCTACTCAACAAACACTGAATGAGAGAAATCATGATTTTCTTTCGATCGCATCGATTACTATACATTTATCAACTGATAAAATGTGTTTCTTAGTATGAGGACACGTGTATGGCTTTTATATCTTAATATGAGGACACGTGTATGGCTTTTATATCTTAGTATGAGGACACGTGTATGGCTTTTATATCTTAGTATGAGGACGCGTGTATGGCTTTTATATCTTAGTTATGAGGACGCGTGTATGGTTTTTATATCTTAATATGAGGACGCGTGTATGGCTTTTATATCTTTAGTATGAGGACGCGTGTATGGCTTTTATATCTTAGTTATGAGGACGTGTGTATGGCTTTTATATCTTAGTATGAGGACGCGTGTATGGCTTATATCTTAGTATGAGGACACGTGTATGGCTTTTATATCTTAATATGAGGACGTGTGTATGGCTTTTATATCTTAGTTATGAGGACGCGTGTATGGCTTTTATATCTTAGTATGAGGACACGTGTATGGCTTTTATTTCTTAGTATGAGGACACGTGTATGGCTTTTATATCTTAGTTATGAGGACGCGTGTATGGCTTTTATATCTTAGTATGAGGACGCGTGTATGGCTTTTATATCTTAGTTATGAGGACGCGTGTATGGTTTGTATATCTTAGTATGAGGAAGCGTGTATGGATTTTATATCTTAGTATGAGGACGCGTGTATGGCTTTTATATCTTAGTATGAGGACGCGTGTATGGCTTTTATATTTTAGTTATGAGGACGTGTGTATGGCTTTTATATCTTAGTATGAGAAGCGTGTATGGCTTTTATACCTTAGATATGAGGACGTGTGTATGGCTTTTATATCTTAGTTATGAGGACGCGTGTATGGTTTGTATATCTTAGTATGAGGAAGCGTGTATGGATTTTATATCTTAGTATGGGGACGCGTGTATGGCTTTCATATCTTAGTATGAGGACACGTGTATGGCTTTTATATCTTAGTATGAGGACACGTGTATGGCTTTTATATCTTAGTTATGAGGACGCGTTTATGGCTTTTATATCTTAGTATGAGGACACGTGTATGGCTTTTATATCTTAGTATGAGGACACGTGTATGGCTTTTATATCTTAGTTATGAGAACGCGTTTATGGCTTTTATATCTTAGGTATGAGGACGCGTGCATGGCTTTCATATCTTAGTATGAGGACACGTTTATGGCTTTTATATCTTAGTTATGAGGACGCGTGTATGGCTTTTATATCTTAGTATCCTTTTAGCTTCAGTTTCGGATTTCATCTGTAGCGATCATCAATGACTAATAACTTCTGTTATAAAATCATATCTTCTAATCGATCTTTGTTATATTGTTACTTATTCTGTAAACTAGCTGCGCCCCACCTTCCCTAATGCATCATCATATTCCAAACTTTCGTCCTAGCACCACAATCAAGTAATTTAAACCACTACCACGTCTTTTTTTTGTTTTTACAATCCAAAGAAGACGTACGCGTTGTTTGCATTTTTGTTGATGGAATCAGAGATGACGAGTTGTTATTTTAGTCCTCAAACATTGACCAACTTTCTGTAATCATTGTCTGAGACCTCCCACACAATTACTAAAGAAAAACTGACGTGTATCAATAATGGCTCTAATTGGATACGTTATTAGAAATGAGGCTCTCAGTTTCACGAAGATAAACTGACATATTTTGATTTCTTTATTAGTTGTTAAATGTATGTAATATATTACTTTTCTTTTCATTTCTTTTCTCATTTGCTTTAATCATCGAGTGGAGATATAATTTGCGATATCTTCATCTTTCTGTTGGTTATTTTTGCTGTTATGTTTCCTTGTGTTTCTAATATTCCATCAATCCATCTTTTTTGTGTTCGGCCCTTTAGTCTGGTGTTCTCGTAGCGTTCGTTGAAGGCTCGTTATGTCTTATTTTGATGTTTCTATCTTATCACGTTATCAAACATTTTAGTCTGTTGTTTATTGATGTATTTTATGCAAAGAGCATTATTAGCTATTTTTTGTCATTTAATCACTTCTGATCGTGTCTCTCAGGTTGTTTCCTGTCGTGTGTCTAACACACATTTCTATAGCGATTATTTTTTTTCTTTTTTGTTCTTGAGCCCAGGTCTGGTGTTGGTAGCATAACATTTGGATGAAGATTGTGCTGTAGAGTGTCAGTTTTGCCTCTAGAGTTATTTCCTTGATGGGCAGCAGTAGTAGCAGTTGTCCAATGCTTTGACAAGATTTGTTGCATCTTGAGTCTATTTCTGCTGCTTGTGGATTGTTGGCTGCCACTAGACTTGCTAGATATTTTAGTTCTTCCACTTGTTTTAGTTGTCTATCGACTCTCGTTTTTGATGTTCTATCTTTTTTTTTTTTTTTTTTTTTTTTTTTGAGATGTCCATGACTTCTGTCTTGTTGGTGTTGATTTTCATGTTGTATCGGTTGCCTGTGCTGTTAAATCTGTTTAAACTGCTTTGTTGGTCCCCTATTTTGTCATGTATTATTGCCTGATCGCCTGCAAATAGAGGTTCATTAATCCCCTATGTCGCCTATGGATTGGCAACCTGTGTAGTCCATAAAGGTAATAAAAAATTAGTGTTAAAATACTCATCACTGTCTTACTCATGTTTTAACTTGAAAGTGATCTGTTTTGCCTGCTGCTGTTTTGGCTGTGCTACTGCTGTTAACGTGGAGACTTTTTACATAGGTTGGTTGAGTTTTGGCTTGCTCCGAATGGTGTTACTATATCCCATATTTGTTGTTTGTTTACTCGGTTGGATGATTTTCCTTGATCAATGAAAGCTACTTATAGATTCTGTATTAATGTAAAAATGAATATGTATCATTGGCAATGAGATACCCTGTGGAAAATAAACATCTTTTATTATAGAAAACAGTTGATATAACAACTGATAATATCAGTGTTGATAATTATTAATATAGCTTTATCA
Source organism: Megaustenia siamemsis (assembly GCA_032433765.1). Lineage (NCBI taxonomy): Eukaryota > Metazoa > Mollusca > Gastropoda > Stylommatophora > Ariophantidae > Megaustenia > Megaustenia siamemsis. The sequence continues at coordinate 171,393,066 of JAVIAB010000092.1, read as the reverse complement.
GACATAGAAATTAGTAGATATAAGAAAAAAATTCAAAAATAAAAAAAAGAAAAATGATACAATTGGACAGAAACAAGTTAAGTATGAGGTATAATTTATCTCACGGAAATATAATCTCAAAATAATATTGGGAGGCGAATGTGCGCCTACCAGCACCAGAGCTGGAAGTTGTCAGCGATCCACAGCTGATGGTTTGCGCCAGTATCGGTGAACCAGAACCATCCACCTCTCCGTGGTGCCTCCAGTAACAGACTAACCTGTCTAGTCTGGCCAAGTGAGTAGGGATCGAAGAAGGAAGGCAACCCAGTACTCAAAAATGTCCTGCTGAAGTCGGATGTGTTGGGCCGAAAGGCGCAAATATCACAGTTATACTGTAAACCACAACGCAGACACTCCTACTTAACGTCCTTTTAAGGGCGGATGATGACGAGGTACACACCTTAAGTCATCGGGCGAACGCAAGAAAGCAAAATAGTATTGGGAGGGCCATATATGGAAGGTATAAGAAGTAAAGGCAGACAAAAACAATAAGTTGCTTGACAACGTTGAGAGATATAGTCAAGGTCATGTACGAGATTTGAACCGGCGTCTTTCGCCGCGAGTTTCCACCCATATGTGCTCGGCCGCCTATCCAGAAATGTTCGGAGATTTCTGGATAGTGTCGCCTCAAGCATCGAAAATCAAGATGCGAGGCGACATTCCTCACCTTCCCAGGGTAATACCCTGGTACCCATTTCTGCCAACGGTTGGGTCGATCGTGGGGGTATTTTTGTTTCCAACCACGAGTACAATTCATACTGCTCACAGCGGGAATCGAACACGGGTTCTCCGAACGTCGATAGTCCAGTCGAGTGGTTTCCCAACCGGGCTACCGAGGCCCCAAAAGATACCCGTCGAGAGATATAGAAATGAACCTACAGTAGCGCGTACCATGAAGGCAAGAGACAGAATGAGATGATGCTTCATGATGGTTAATCTTTCAGCCACTGATGACACAAGATGATGATGACAATCTCACAGGAGCTTTATCTCTTTTAGTAGAAGATGGATGATGATGGCAATCTCACAGGAGCTTTATCTCTTTTTGTAGAAGATGGATGATGATGGCAATCTCACAGGAGCTTTATCTCTTTTTGTAGGAGATGGATGATGATGGTATTCTCACAGGAGCTTTATCTCTTTTTGTAGAAGATTGATGATGACGGCAAACTCACAGGAGCTTTATCTCTATTTGTAGAAGATGGATGATGATGGCAATCTCACAGGAGCTTTAACTCTTTATGTAGAAGATGGATGATGATGGCAAACTCACAGGAGCTTTATCTCTTTTTGTAGAAGATAGATGATGACGGCAATCTCACAGGAGCTTTAACTCTTTATGTAGAAGATGGATGATGATGGCAAACTCACAGGAGCTTTATCTCTTTTTGTTGAAGATGAATGATGATGGCAAACTCACAGGAGCTTTATCTCTTTTTGTAGAAGATGGATAATGATGGCAATCTCACAGGAGCTTTATCTCTTTTTGTAGAAGATGGATAATGACGGCAATCTCACAGGAGCTTTATCTCTTTTTTTGTAGAAGATGGATGATGATGTCAATTCACAGGAGCTTTATCTCTTTTTGTAGAAGATGGATGATGATGGCAATCTCACAGGAGCTTTATCTCTATTTGTAGAAGATAGATCATGACGGCAATCTCACAGGAGCTTTAACTCTTTTTTGTAGAAGATAGATGATGACGGCAATCTCACATACGCTTTATCTCTTTTTGTAGAAGATGGATAATGATGACAATCTCACGGATGCTTTATCTCTTTTTGTAGAAGATGGATAATGATGACAATCTCACGGATGCTTTATCTCTTTTTGTAGAAGATGGATAATGATGGCAATCTCACGTACGCTTTATCTCTTTTTGTAGAAGATGGATGATGTTTTTGTAACTAGAATACACTCTATTTCTTGTATTCTTTCTTCTACTCGGGATACAACTGATCATGTACTCGCTCATTGTTTGTATCTAATGTCTGTGTTCTCGAGGAAGACCATTTTCCAACCTCAACATTATATTGTTTTCATGTCTCCTTTACTACCGTAAAGCTGCAACCATACATTTGACTCGTTTTCTTATATTCTTCTTGCTTTGCTTTTACAATTTTTTTTCGCAGCCACACATATTTTTGCCAATCCCTTAATAATGTGCAACAGAAAACAGACATATCACAGACTGACAGTAATAAACCAGTGCCCCTAAGCTGCTACAAGATGGCAGCTATATTCAAATTACAAACTATTACTTCTATTACATTTGCAGACATGAGACTTATGAAACACGGAAACGGTGGTACTCATTATTCAGTGTTCCCTGACCGGATGAATTCGTCTGCGGACATTTTGTAGAAGTACATTTTAAACAAACCCTAGTCTGGAACGTAACAACAATGGCAGCCTGATTAACTGTATTATGTAAAACGTGTTGTTCAGATTTCTATTCACGACACACAACTCAAAGTACCACTAAGTGCTACACTCGTCCTTTTCTATTACACAAACGTGAACCAAGTGTGTTCTGTACTGCCGCTTTTCTTATGCATCAGTTACTGTTCTTGATAATTTTAACTAATTGTAATGCTTTGTTCGTGCGATTTATTTACTTCGTTGTGTATAGTGTCTACTACTTCACGAGAGGAGACATGCTGAGGCTGTACACTGCATGATTTGATAAATGTGAAGTGATCTGTGGAAGAGGAATACAACTAAATAGTTACACACTGGCCCTTCAGGTCCGGAGGTTAGCCGTGAAGTAAAAAATCTCATTACATTACCTAACTAGAGTGCAGTAGTGAGTAAATTAAATCATTATGGAAACTCACAGGAAAGAGAACATGCCAATCTGATGACCTGCCCGCGCCACGTGTACCAAGAGGAAGATTTCTGGAGAAAGCTTGGATTATACCAGGGAAGTCAGAAGCGTACATACAACTATTGGTTCTAAAAGATTGGATTATACCAGGGAAGTCAGAAGCGTACATACAACTATTGGTTCTAAAAGATTGGATTATACCATGGAAGTCAGAAGCGTACATACAACTATTGGTTCTAAAAGATTGGATTATACCAGGGAAGTCAGAAGCGTACATACAACTATTGGTTCTAAAAGATTGGATTATACCAGGGAAGTCAGAAGCGAACATACAACTATTGGTTCTAAAAGATTGGATTATACCAGGGAAGTCAGAAGCGAACATACAACTATTGGTTCTAAAAGATTGGATTATACCAGGGAAGTCAGAAGCGTACATACAACTATTGGTTCTAAAAGATTGGATTACACCAGGGAAGTCAGAAGCGTACATGCAACTATTGGTTCTAAAAGATTGGATTATACCAGGGAAGTCAGAAGCGAACATGCAACTATTGGTTGTAAAAGATTGGATTATACCAGGGAAGTCAGAAGCGTACATGCAACTATTGGTTCTAAAAGATTGGATTATACCAGGGAAGTCAGAAGCGCACATACAACTATTGGTTCTAAAAGATTGGATTATACCAGGGAAGTCAGAAGCGAACATACAACTATTGGTTCTAAAAGATTGGATTATACCAGGGAAGTCAGAAGCGAAAATACAACTATTGGTTCTAAAAGATTGGATTATACCAGGGAAGTCAGAAGCGAACATACAACTATTGGTTCTAAAAGATTGGATTATACCAGGGAAGTCAGAAGCGAACATACAACTATTGGTTCTAAAAGATTGGATTATACCATGGAAGTCAGAAGCGTACATACAACTATTGGTTCTAAAAGATTGGATTATACCAGGGAAGTCAGAAGCGTACATACAACTATTGGTTCTAAACGCTTGGATTATTCCAGGTAATGGCAGAAGTCAGAAGCGTACATACAACTATCGGTTCTAAAAGATTGGATTATACCAGGGAAGTCAGAAGCGTACATACAACTATTGGTTCTAAAAGATTGGATTATTCCAGGGAATGGCAGAAGTCAGAAGCGTACATACAACTATCGGTTCTAAAAGATTGGATTATACCAGGGAAGTCAGAAGCGTACATACAACTATTGGTTCTAAAAGATTGGATTATACCAGGGAAGTCAGAAGTGTACATACAACTATTGGTTCTAAAAGATTGGATTATACCAGGGAAGTCAGAAGCGTACATACAACTATTGGTTCTAAAAGATTGGATTATACCAGGGAAGTCAGAAGCGTACATACAACTATTGGTTCTAAAAGATTGGATTATACCAGGGAAGTCAGAAGTGTACATACAACTATTGGTTCTGGTTGGTTGCGTTCGCCCGATGACTAAAGTATTCTAGAGTATCGTAGTAAACTAGCATATTCCTTTTCATCATCCCCCCCCCCCCTTTACAATGTTATATTTGCGCCTTTCGGCCCAACACATCCGACTTCAGCACGACATTTTTGAGTACCGGGTTGTCTTTCCTCTTCGATCCCAGCCCGCTTGGCTAGACTAGACAGGTTAGTCTGTTGCTGGAGACACCATGGAGAGGTGGAGCATGGTCCGGATAGTTCTGGTTCACCGATCCTGGCTCAAGCCATCAGCTGTGTGTCGCTGACAACTTCCAGCTCTGGTGCTGGGAGGCGCGCCTTCGCCTTCCTATTGGCTCTAAATCATCATCATCATTGTGTGCCGTCTCCGCATCGACGTTTGACTGCCATGGAGCGCCATTCTACTCTGTCGCTTGTTTTGATGGTACAGGTTATCTCAGGCCGACTTGTTCATCTGTTAATGTTACTCGTCCATGTTAGTCTTGGTCTGCCTCTGCCTCTTTTACTTTGTACTTTCCCTTCTAAGTTTACATTTAGTAGGCTATTGTGTCTTTTAGCATACTCCAACAATCTAATTTGTCTTGTTTGTGTTGTGTTTAGTTCTTCTCTTTTCATTGTTAGTTGTTTTAAAACGTCATCATTTGTTTTATTTCTTTCCTTTTAATTCCTCATATTCTTCTATAAATCCACATTTCAACGGCTTCAATTTTCTGTTCTGTTTTCTTGTTTAAATTCCATGTTTCTGCACCATACAGAAACATTGAGAAGTTTTAACATTTTACTATTCCTAGTTTTAACCCTGTGTTATTTTTCTTAATGGTGGGATATTTTTCATGGCATTTATTGTTTTTCTTTTCCGTTCCTAATTTTTTTTTGGTTTCAAGCCAATGCAACAAGAGAGGTAATTTGCAAAATTAAGAAGAAACCAGCATCATTTTTTGGCCAAGCGATGAGAAGAGGACAGCTGGAATATTGTGACAACTGAGAAAATACAGGGACGAAGTAATAGTGAGAAGCAAAGAGAAAAGATACCAGACAGCTTTAGAGAATGGCTTGGCAGAAGGTCAACAACAGAAATGATAAATGACTAGATCGAAAGTTGTGCAGAGACGTGATCACCTACGCTAGCAGGCATGGTACTTGATGATGATGATTCTTTTGTTTTTTTTTCAATTGTATCTTCTTTCCATCAATGATTACTGTGTCCAAGGTAGATGTAGCTCTGAACTGTCTCCAGGTCTATCCCTTCAACTTTGATATCCACTTGTAGGTTTTGAGTTCTATCGTTCTTTATGATCATAGTTTTAATCTTTTTGATGTCATATCTAAATCCACATTTTTTGCTTATCATGTTTATTTCATTATGTAATTTTAGCAGATCTTTATGATTTTCTGCTAGTAAGACAGTATCATCAGCATATCTTAGATTATTGATTATCTTTCCATTAATGTTTAGGCCTGTGATGTTTTTAAAGATTTGCTTAGTGTATAGATTGAACAAGTATGGTGATAGGATGCATCCTTGTCTTATTTATCTTTTTATATCAATATGTGTAGGGTTCTCTTTGTTATATTTTATTATTGCTGTTTGTTCCCAGTATAAAATACATATTAGCCCTATGTCTGCCTCATCTAGATGTAAATCTTTTTAGGCCGCCTATAAGTTGTTCCTCCGCTAGTCTTCGGGACACCCCTGGGCAAGGTGGAGCTCCCGTTTAGCCACCTATCAGGGTTATGTGAAGCCATTGGAGCAGGTGGTGGATGGGGTCGTGGGAGCAGCCGACAAGTAGTGCTGGTTATGGTCCCCACACCGCGATGGCAGGCAGAGGATTTCATGTATAGAGACAATGGCTGCGATCTCCGACTAGTACAGTCACTGCCAAGAAGGAAAGGAATGGCAAACTACCTTCTTAAATTGCCTGGAATAATCACGACAAATCACAACCTTATATTTACAGCTTTTGACGTTAATGGGGACTTCACAGCCACCTCGTCCGGTAGGGAGCGTCAGGTGCTACAGGTGACACCCGATCGTCATCAAGCAACTGTATGCAAGATCAAAAATAAAGAGACACTAGCAATAGGAACTTGGAACATTAGATCAGCATTCCAGATTGGAAAACTAGAAAACATCAGTAAAGAAATGAAGAGAATGAATTTGGACATCTTGGGAATATGTGAAATGAGATGGACAGACGCAGGATTATTACAACGTGACAGAGGAAATGTTATTTACTCTGGGGGAACCACACACGAAAGAGGAGTAGGCATCATGTTAGATAGAGAAAGAAGCAAAACAGTGAAAGGATTTTGGCCAGTATCAGAAAGAATTCTGCTAGTAAAATTGAGAGGCAGACCAATGGATATCAACATAATTCAAGTTTATGCACCAACAAGTAATAGCGAAGAAGAAGACATTGACACTTTTTACGAGGAGCTAGAGGCGACCATGGAACAGTGTAAACCCCAAGAAATAACTATTATGTTAGGGGATTTCAATGCAAAGGTAGGAACAGCTAAAGTGCAAAATGTGACTGGGAGGGCATGGCCTTGGCGAGACAAATGACAGAGGGGATAAATTGATAGATTGGGCAAAGACACATGAGATGATTATAGGTAACACATGGTTCAAACAACACCCTAGGCGACTATGGACATGACAAAGCCCAGACAAAAAAGTACACAATCAAATTGATTTTATACTGGTACAGAGAAGATTCAGGAATGGGCTAACATCTGTTAAAACAAGGCCAGGAGCAGATTGCAATAGTGACCATGTACCAGTAGTTGGAAAGATAAGAATAAAACTGCGGAAGGCACAGAAATCACCAAGAAATATAAAATTAGAACTAGATATGCTAAGAGTAGATAAACAGATGAGTGATAAGTACAGCACAATAGTACAAAATAGAAATAATGAGAAAATACAGGACATCCAGGAGCAGTGGGAAATGCTCAAACAATCGATTCAACAAAAGTCAAAAGAAGTAATACCAGTGACTAAAAGAATCAACAAAAAGAAATGGATGACAGAAGAAATATTACAACTAATGGACGAAAGAAGAAACATAAGAAAGAAGAGCGGACATACAAAATATTGCACAAAGAGATTCAAAACAAGTGCAGTGAAGCAAATGAAGGATGGTTAAAACAGAAATGTGAAGAAATGGAAAAACAACAAAAGAAAGACTCAAAGTTTATGCACAATCAGTTAAATGAATTAACAGGAAGAAAAGAAGTCAAAGTCTCAGGATGTGTGAAATCAAAGGAAGGAAATATAATAATGAAACAGGAGAAGACAATGGAAAGATGGACAGAATATATCGGTCAACTCTATGATGATGAAAGACCAGAATTAAACAATTCAAACGAAGACACAGGACCACCAATAATGCAGAGTGAAGTGGAGGACGCAATTCAACACATGAAAAGAGGCAAAGCTCCAGGTCCTGACAATATAACAATCGAAGAGATAAATGCATTCGGAGAGCTGGGAGTACAAGTCACAACAAAATTACTCAATGACATATATAACACTGGACACATACCCAAAGATCTACTAAAATCTATCTTTGTAGCCATACCGAAGAAGTCAGGAGCCACTGATTGTGAAGACCAGCGCACTATTAGTCTCATGAGCCATATGACTAAAATATTACTAAGAATAATCATGAGACGTGTAAGGAACAAAATAAAACCAGAAATAAGCGAGGAACAATGTGGATTTGTGGAAGGAAAGGGCACCAATAATGCAATATACATCTTAAGAACATTGATAGAAAGATTTATAGAGGTAAAGAAAGATCTATATATGTGCTTTATAGACTACACGAAAGCATTTGACAAAGTAAAGCATGTGGAAATAATCAATATGCTGGAGAAATTAAACATTGATGGCAAGGATCTGCGAACCATAAAAAACATGTACTGGCAACAAACAGCAGCTATACGAATTAACAACCAAACAGGACAATTCCAATATATAAAGCAAGGATTCAGACAAGGCTGTGTTCTGTCACCGGATTTGTTTTCACTTTACAGCAATATATTATGAGATCAATAGTAGACAAAAAAGGAATTGAAGTCAACGGTCACAACATAAATAATTTGCGATATGCGGATGACACAGTCTTAATAGCAGAGACAGAGAACTACAAGAAATGATAGACATAATAGTAAAAGAAAGCAACAAGAAGGGTCTCAGTCTGAATAGTAAAAAAAACAGAAGTAATGGTTATATCGAAGAAACAATCATTACTAGCAAGCAGCATAAAAATACACGAGACAAATCTGAAACAGGTGCAACGTTTCAAATACTTGGGCACAACAATAACATCAGATGGGAGATGCACCACAGAAATAAAAAGCACAATAGCTCAGGCCAAAATAGCATTTCGGAAAATGAAAAATATCTTATGCAACAAATCTATGTCAATAAAAATGAGAAAGAGAGTTCATCGGTGCTATATAGAACCAATTCTGACCTATGGAAGCGAATCATGGACAGTAGACAAACAAATGAAAAGACGATTAGAGGCCACAGAGATGGGAATTTTCAGAAGAATGTTGAAAGTTCTTTGGACAGCTAATAAGGCCAATGAGGAAGTTCTCAAAGAGGCCAACACAAAAGGGCAGCTCCTAAAAAACATCAGAAAGAAACAATCAAAATTTTTCCGGGACATCATGACAAGAGAAAAGTCGGAATACTTGGTTGAAACTGGTAAAATTAAAGGAAAGAGAGATCGCGGACGACAAAGAGAAAAAATACTGGATAGCTTGGTGTCATGACATGGAAAAAGGTCAATAACAGAACTGGTACGATGCATTGTAGATAGAAGATTGTGTGAGGACATGATCGCCTACGCCAACCGGTATGGCACATGATGATGATGAAAAGTTGTTTATGGTGTAATCTATCAAAAGCTTTGGTTGTAGTCTGTGAAGCAGACATATATTGGTTTATTTACTTCTGTGTACTTGTCGATTAATGCCCTCATTCAGAATATGATTTATTTTGTCCCACTGTTTTTCCTGAATCCAAATTGTTGTTCTTCTAATTCTACATTGATTTTATTCTGAACTCTTTCATGCATCTAAACAAGATTTTTTTGTTACCTGGCTCATTAGGCTTATTGTTCTAAAGTCACTGCATTCAACATCGCAATTCATTGTAGGCAATGCAATGAAAGTTGATGTTTTTAGTTCATTTGGTATGTATCTTGTATTGTATATGTCGTTGCATAAGATCACTGTGATAACTGTAATGCCAAAATCTAATGTCTTTATTATATTTATTATATTTATCATCTTTATCTGTATGTTGTCAGATCCTGCAGCTTTTTCATTGTTTGTATAGCTTTTTCCACTTCTGATTTTTAGATTAGATAGATTGACGTACATTTTATAGTTGGTATCTATTGCCTTTTGTCATAAAATAATTGTGTTATATAATTCTGCCATCTATTGATTATATCTTTATTGTCTGTTAGCATGTTTTATTTTGGCAATTCATCCAATTTCTGTGGATTTTCTTTTTATTTAAATAGCCATTCTCATTAATTCTTTGTGCATTCATCTTAAATCTTGTTTATTTTCTATAGTTTCGATTTCTAAACATCTTTGGCAGAACAAGTCTTCTTTTGCCTTTTTGCACATTGTGCATATTTCATTATCTATTTTACGGTATTGAGTAGTGTTCTTCGTTTGTCTTATTTCTTCCATTTTTTACAAGATGGCGTCAGTAATCCATTTGTGCTGTCTGTTTTTCTCCTTTTTGGGTAAGATGTCTCAAGTTTTTTATATGCTTTACCGTATGCATTGCATTTGCTTGTAACTTTTTCATTTAGAGGATTTTTTTGCTTCTATACTGCTCAATCCAGCTTCTGATACGTGTTCTTTACTTGTATTGTAATAGTATCTTTAATATTTTTTTTAAATTTAAAGCTTTTATGTCGAGTGGTATTCTTGGGAAATCAATCTTTAGTTTATTTCTCTTTATTTGACTTTCATTTTAACCATTACATCATCATCGTCATGTGCCATACCGGTTGGTGTAGGCGATCATGTCCTCACACAATCTTCTATCTACAGTGCATCGTATCAGTTTTGTTGTTGATTGTTTGCCATGCCATGAAACCAAGCTATCCAGTATTTTTTTCTATTTGTCGTACGCAATCTCTCTTTCCTTTTATTTTACAAGTTTCAACCAAGTATTCCGACTTTCCTCTTCTCATGATGTCCCGGAAAAATGTTGATTGTTCCTTTCTGATGTTTTTTAGGAGATGCCCTTTTGTGTTGGCCTCTTTGAGAACTTCCTCATTGGTCTTTTTAGCTGTCCAGGGAACTTGCAACATTCTTCTGAGAAATCCCATCTCCGCGGCCTCTAATCGTCTTTTCATTTGTTTGTCTACTGTCCATGATTCGCTTCCATAGGTCAGAATTGGTTCTATATATTGCACCGATGAACTCTCTTTCTCATATCTATTGACATAGTTCAAGCATTACAGAACTGTGATATGAGGTTAATCTGCTTAATATTAATTACTGTTAATATATATTAAGCTCTAAAAGCTAGGATTATTCCAGGGAATGGCAGAAGTCAGAAGCGTACATGTAACGATTTGCTCTAAAATTACAACGAAGCTCAGGATCTGGTTTATCATATGATGGCGCTGCACAAATTAAACTAGCCAACGTGGCAGGTGAGATGGATAGACATTAAATTGGTATACAGGGTATGATGAGACTCGATGGCCAGGTACAAGCAGAAGACTAGTTGAGAATAATAATATATATCGTAATAATAATAGACGTTCTATCTATGTGATAAATCGCTGTGATATAACAGATCATTCAAGAGCATACACACCGATTGTTATGAATGAAGCATCCTACTGTAGAATGACAGTCACTTCAATAAATAGAACATCTAGCTGGGTGATGAAGCTGGCGCTGGAGCTTTTGATGTGTCTTCGTTTTTGCGTCTTTTCTTTTCTTGCCATCTTTGTTGTTTCACTGCGTCTCCGATTCTCGTGCAAATCTTTACCACTGCGCACCATTTCTGTCTCTTTGTGGCACGTTTCTAAATTTTCACTGTTGATGTTGAATTGTGTCATTTCGTCCAAGCAGGCATCTTTAAAACAGAGTGGTGATCAGCCAGGAAGGTGCGTGCCTGTTATCAGCCCACTGTAGATAACAACTTTTGGAATTCTGCCATTTTCCACATGTCCCCGCCATCTCAAACGATTGGCTTAGACAGGTAAATAGTATATGCTGATTGTTTTTGCTGTATTAATAACAGTTATGTTTGATATACGATCAAGCCATCCGATGCTTACGATTATATATGCTTGGTGATCTTCATTCCAATGGAAAACGTATTAAGAATGATGAAGCAAAGACACGTACAACTTTATTGAGAAAAATGAAACAACGACAGGTACAACTTATTGAGAATAATCGAAGAAAGATAGGTACAAATTATTGAGAATAATGGAACAAAAATAGGTACAACTAATTGAAAATAATGCAACAAATATATGTACAAATTATTGAGAATAATGGAACAAAGATAGGTACAACTAATTGAAAATAATGCAACAAATATATATACAAATTATTGAGAATAATGGAACAAAGTTAGGTACAACTTATTGAGAATAATGGAACAAAGATACGCACAACTTATTGAGAATAATGGAACAAAGATAATAACAACTTATTGAGAATAACTGAAGAAAGATGCGTACAACTTATTGAGAATAATGGAAAAAATACACGAACAACTTATTGAGAATAATGGAAAAAATACACGAACAACTTATTGAGAATAATGGAAAAAATACACGAATAACTTATTGAGAAAAATGGAAAAAATGCACGAACAACTTATTGAGAATAATGGAAAAAATACACGAACAACTTATTGAGAAAAATGGAAAAAATGCACGAACAACTTATTGAGAATAATGGAAAAAATACACTAACAACTTATTGAGAAAAAGTGAAAAAATGCACGAACAACTTATTGAGAATAATGGAAAAATACACGAACAACTTATTGAGAATAATGGAACAAAGATGCGTTCAACTTATTGACCATGGTGCAAGTGTGGCCCACAACAACAATATGGGGGAGCCATGCTAACATCTTGGCAAATGATTTTTGATTTGGAATAGCTTTTGGCAAAAACGAATTCCTTGCATGCATTTGCGAACTTATCGATGAATGATTATTAAGTGTTCTCCCTTATGAGTGTTCTTCCTGATGAGTGTTCTTCCTGATGAGTGTTCTTCCTGATGAGTGTTCTTCCTTACGGGTGTTCTTCCTTACGGGTGTTCTTCCTGATGAGTGTTCTTCCTGATGAGTGTTCTTCCTTATGAGTGTTCTTCCTTATGGGTGTTCTTCCTGATGAGTGTTCTTCCTGATGAGTGTTCTTCCTTATGAGTGTTCTTCCTTATGGGTGTTCTTCCTTACGGGTGTTCTTCCTTACGGGTGTTCTTCCTTACGGGTGTTCTTCCTGATGAGTGTTCTTCCTTACGGGTGTTCTTCCTTACGGGTGTTCTTCCTTATGAGTGTTCTTCTTGATGAGTGTTCTTCCTTATGAGTGTTCTTCCTTACGGGTGTTCTTCCTTATGAGTGTTCTTCCTTGTGAGTATTCTTCCTTATGAGTGTTCATCCTTATGAGTGTTCTTCCTTACGGGTGTTCTTCCTTATGAGAGTTCTTCCTTACGGGTGTTCTTCCTTATGAGTGTTCTTCTTGATGAGTGTTCTTCCTTATGAGTGTTCTCCCTTATGAGTGTTCTTCCTGACTAGTGTTCTTCCTTATGAGTGTTCTTCCTGATGAGTGTTCTTCCGTACGAGTGTTCTTCCTGATGAGTGTTCTTTTTTACGGGTGTTCTTCCTTATAAGTGTTCTTCCTGATGAGTGTTCTTCCTGATGAGTGTTCTTCCTTATGAGTGTTCTTCCTGATGAGTGTTCTTCCGTACGAGTGTTCTTCTGATGAGTGTTCTTCCTTATAAGTGTTCTTCTTTACGGGTGTTCTTCCTTATGAGTGTTCTTCCTGATGAGTGTTATTCCCTTTGAGTGTTCTTCCTTACGAGTGTTCTTCCTTACGTGTCTTCTTCCTTATGGATGTTCTTCCTGATGAGTGTTCTTCCTTACGGGTGTTCTTCCTCATGAGTGTTCTTCCTTATGAGTGTTCTCCCTTATGAGTGTTCTTCCTTACGGGTGTTCTTCCTTATGGGTGTTCTTCCTTGTGAGTATTCTTCCTTATGAGTGTTCATCCTTATGAGTGTTCTTCCTTATGAGTGTTCTTCCTTACGGGTGTTCTTCCTTATGAGTGTTCTTCCTTACGGGTGTTCTTCCTTATGAGTGTTCTTCTTGATGAGTGTTCTTCCTGATGAGTGTTCTTCCTTATGAGTGTTCTTCCTGACGGGTGTTCTTCCTTATGAGTGTTCTTCCTTATGAGTGTTCTTCCTTATGAGTGTTCTTCCTTATGAGTACTCTTCCAATGAGCCATCAATGCAACATCAACTGTGAAGACGAGCTCTCCAGTAAGGAATCTCCTTACATTTCTCTTTGTTCTGACCCGGGCCAGCTTGAATAATCCTGCCTTTGATCTCGTGTGAAGAAAAATGGCCTCGTCTGAGGAATTCAATATATGCGATACTAACATTGAAAAGAAAATCTGAAAAAAAGTGTTCTTCTATAATACAGCCTTATTGCTCTCCATTCAGAACAGGAAATGTTTTAGAGGTGTTCCTATTGTATTGTGTTATACGTTTCATATTGAGATAGAATGCTGTGATAATGAGTTTTGCTGGATATCTGACCTTTGGAAGAAGACTAAAGAGACCATTTCTGCAGACTAGATCAAATGTCCTTATAAGATCTAAAAACGCCATGTGAAGGGGAATCCAATGTTTGCTGCTTACTAACGTATCTTGACGTATTAAGTAAAACTTATGTCGGTCACGTTCAGAAACCACACTGTGATTCAAAGTAAGCACGCTCTGCCAATCTCTGTAACCGTTTTAGAATTACTCAAAGCCAAGATGTTTCTTGCTTTCTGTAGTAGCAAGATTGAGCGTCACACATTGCTGTCTCCACGAACGTCCTTGTTCTTGTAATACACCAAAATAATCCAAGCTTTTGTAAAATAAAAATAAGTAGAGTGCCCCTTCACGCCATGTGGCGTATTGGGAATATGGTGTTACTAACCATCATTTTTATAGACCTTCGGCACATGATTTTTATAGACCTTCGGCACATGATTTTTATAGACCTTCGGCACATGATTTTTATAGACCTTCGGCACATGATTTTTATAGACCTTCGGCACATGATTTTTATAGACCTTCGGCACATGATTTTTGAAGTTATGCAGTCGTCATTAAACCCGTGCTGCTTTATTTTCCCATACAAAAATCCCGTACCAATTTAAGGCTGGATGAACCCGGAAGCCGTCGATCAGGATCGAACCCGACTCTTGTCCAGTTCAAATACGCACAGCTTATTGAGAATAATTGAACAAAGATACGTACAATTTATTGATAATAATTGAACAAAGATACGTACAATTTATTGAGAATAATGGTATAAAGATACGTACAATTTATCGAGAATAATGGTATAAAGATACGTACAATTTATTGAGAATAATTGAACAAAGATACGTACAATTTATTGAGAATAATGGTATAAAGATACGTACAACTTACTGACCACTGTACAAGTGTGGCCCACAAAAATAATAGTGGGAGCCACGCTAACATCTTGGCAAATGAATTTTGTTTTGAAATAGCTTTTGGCAAAAACGAATTCCTTTCAGTAAGACATAGTAGTCCAGTTCAGTAACCACTGAGCTACCTCGGCTCCAAAACTCTTGTATAGCGTCCTGTAAATGCTGTGGCACAGAGTCTTCGTTTCAACACTGACAAAGTAAATTCATAGGAAGTTCTGATGATTTAGTACAAATTAAAAATCTGGTGGGGAAAACGATTGTTTCCAAGTGGCTTTTCCACATACACGTGAGTCTATGGCATTAATGAGTTCTGTTTCTGTTGCTATGTAGCGGGGAGTGACTTTGCTTTGAGATTTTAGGAGCGATTCTTTGCGGATCTTTGAACAGATCGTCCGCTGGTTGTTGTTTATTCGATCAGCTGTTGTCTGTGGTGTCTACTCATCAGCTGTTAGCTTGAGATCATGTTAGTGTGACCTCTCTGGAATGCGATGGCTGTGTTCCTGCCCCCCGGCGTTAGGCTCATGTTTGTAATCAGGTCACATACACATCCCCGGACTATTTGATTCTTATTAGCTTGACCCTTGCTCGGTCTGGTAGTACTTCTGGTTCATTAAGATGACCGTTGCGTTGTGTTCCGCGACAACTTTACTGGTGGACTGGTTCGTGACACTTAGGCTAGATAATGAAACTGTATAACACAGAACAACATCTTTTGATGGTAAGTTAGCTGGCTTTTATTCATGCCACTTCAGACTCTCGTTACATATGTCAGGACCACACTTGCAACACACTCTGGCACTAAATTAAATTGAGACGCTCCCATCGAGCGCCTCACTTACGCTAATTACAATCTATCGGTCTATTCTGTCGTTTGCCTGTTGATCATGATAGGTCTTGACCATTCTACTCACAACTATGCTATATCACTGCTAACTTTATTAGTTGGTGTTAGCCTCTCTATGGCCCGACTGGCTGCTAAGAAGCGTGTGTGCCCTATGAATAACTTCTCTCAATCTGACTAATAATCAATGACTAACCATTCCTGACTAACCTCCCTATCTTATGTGTCTTCCCTTAAATTCGGCTTTTGTCAGCCAATGAAAATCTCTTTCCTCCCACGCACATCCGGACACCTACTAACAGGCATGCCCCTAATATTTTGAGTCTGTCTGTCTGTCTGGTTCCCTTGACCTTGTTCTACTTTTGGACCTGGCCTCTGTTTATTTAATTCTCTCCTTTTCCACCTACGCATCTCTTTGTTCGTTCACTTCTTAAAGATGGCCTTGATACTCCGCACGTGTTTCTCCTGACCCATCCTCTCGATTGTGTCTTCTTCTTTATGTGTTTTTCCTTGACCTATCTTTACCCATTTTGTCTCGCCTATTCGCCCCCTCATTTCTAGATCGTTGTTTCTGACCTGTCCCCTATTTTCTCCTTCACTCTATCCTTTTCTTCCTCCTCTTCTACAGCTAGTTCAAGTTCATACATAAACTGCGAAAATGTTACGGCTGTTATGTTAAGTCTGTTATCTTGTTAAGGTTGTTATAGTGTTAAGGCTGTTATCATATTAAGATTGTTATAGTGTTAAGGCTGTTATCATGTTAAGGTTGTTATAGTGTTAAGGCTGTTATCATGTTAAGGTTGTTATAGTGTTAAGGCTGTTATCATGTTAAGATTGTTATCATATTAAGGCTTTTATCATGTTAAGATCATTATAATATTAAGGCTGTTATCATGTTAACATTGTTAACATATTAAGGCTGTTATCATCTTAAGATTGTTATCATATTAAGGCTGTTATCATGTTAAGATTGTTATCATATTAAGGTTGTTATCATATTAAGGCTGTTATCATATTACGGCTGTTATCATGTTAAGATTGTTATCATATTAAGGCTGTTATCATGTTAATGCTGTTACCATGTTTTAAGGCTGTTATCATGTTAATGCTGTTACCATGTAAAGGCTGTTATCATGTTAGGTTTGTTATAATATTAAGGCTGTTATCATATTAAGGCTGTTAACATGTTAAGGTTGTTATCATGTTAAGGCTGTTATTGTATTAAGGCTGTTATCATATTAAGGCTGTTATCATGTTAAGATTGTTATCATGTTAAGGCTGTTATCATGTTAAGGCCGTTATCATGTTAAGGCTGTTATCATGTTAAGGCTGTTATCATGTTAAGGCTGTTATCATATTAAGTCTATTATCATGTCACGGCTGAGATGGTGGCAACATTCCCTGGGGAATACAGCTCCAAAAAATGCTCAGTAATGTTAGCCAAGTGAACAATTGTTTTCCTTTAGCCTGTGATATTTCAATCAAGATACATAGATCTCAATCAGAGTAGATTGATCCTCCGCCAAACATAATTCTAACAGCTAACAATGTCCTGTCTTCAATACGTAAGAGAATAGATAACGATATCAGTCACAAACTATCAAGGGTAATGAAATATCTAATTACTCATAGACAACATATAAATAGAAGCAAAATCTGTGGAAGCAGTAGTTTACTTTAGTACATTTAAGAGCTACATAAGTATATATATATATATATATATATATATATATATATATATATATATATATATATATATATATATATATATATATATATATATAAAAGGACAAGCAAAAAAAAAAAAAAGAAATAAAAACTAGAATAGTGAAGGCTGTTAAAATTATTTTAAATACCTTTAAAAATATAAAAAAAAGAATAATAAAAACAACGTTTATAGTATTGAACTCAACTGTATTATTTACTCGATTATGTGAAAGAAACACTGTTAAAGACATTGTTTAAAATCAATGAAAGATATCCAGAATAAACGAGTTGCATTGAAAATAAACGCCTAAGGAAATACTTTGTACACAATGAAACGAATTCAAACGTACATCAATCATAGAAATATACATGCTACTACTGATTTATTATCAAGAAAGGCAGGTGGACATGTGTTGGTCATGTGGTGAGCAGACATAACAAAATTATACAAAAATAAATCCTCAAACAGGAAAGATCAGGAAAAGGAGAAGAAATTTCGACCGCTTGGAAAACAAAAAAAGAAAACAGATAAGTAAGGCAAGAATGGCAGACATGACTGCCTTAATCAGACCTTAATAATTTTGTGTTTTGACATGATTATTCATTAAAGACGATTAGAGGCGACAGAGATGGGATTTCTCAGAATAATGTTGAAAGTTCCCTGGACAGCTAAAAAGACCAATGAGGAAGTTCTCAAAGAGGTCAACACAAAAAGGGAACTTCTAAAAAAACATCAGAACGCAACAAGTAACATACTTGGTTACAACTAGCAAAATAAAAGGAAAGAAACACCGCGGACGACAAAGAGAGAAAATACTGGATAGATTGGTATCATGACATGGAAAACAGTCGACAACAGAACTAATACGATGCACTGTAGACAGAAGATTATGTGTAAATGAATGGCTCATCGTGTATCCCTAGACCGGCCGTACGCTAATCTTACGGTCTGTTGTTTCATGTGCGACGGTGATAATCTGACGACTAACTATTTGTCTATATGTTTGGAATTGGAGTCAACAACGATGGCCTAACATCATCAAGCGTTATACATTTTAAAAAAATACGACGATCATCACTTTCAAGAGGACGTGAACTTTCGGTATATGGTGGATAGGCGGCGGGAACAATTGAAGGCTATGCGTGAAAAGTGTTCCTTGTTGCAGTTTCCTCATATTCCAAGTCCGGCTTGTTGCAGGAGCTACTGAGTTAAGTGCTCCCTGCACACCGTGAGCTGTGTGTCTCATACGTTTTGCTCATGTTTCGATATTCCAATTGTTTACGATGAATGATGATATTGTATGACAGGGAACAGTTGGTTGTGTTCACTTTCTGCGCAGTTTCGCCTCATGTCTTTTGGCGTGTGCTGAGACTGCTACGATGGGGACTACAGTTACCTTTCTTTGTTTGGGAGATGAGATATTAATTCGGATGATTCCGCTGGCACGGGCGGTTGAGCAATTATGGATTTGATGATGATGATGATGATGATGATGATGCGGTCGCCCGATGATTTGAGGTATTCTAGCGGATACGAACCGTAGACTTCCTCCGCCCTCGTCATCCGCCCTTAAAAGGACGTTAAGTGGACGTAGTTACGTTGTGTTGAAGTTTGCAGTGTAACACTGTGATATCTGCGCCTTTCGGCCCAACACATCCGACTTCAGCCGACATTTTTGAGTACCGGGTTTGTCTTCCCTCTTCGATCCCTGCTCGCTTGGCCAGACTAGACAGGTTAGTCTGTTTCTGGAGGCACCGCGGAGAGGTGTAGCAGGGTCTGGATGGTTCTGGTTCACCGATCCTGGCGCAAGCCATCAGTTATGAGTCACTGACGACTTCCAGGTCTGGTGCTGGGTGGGGCGCGCCTTCGCCTCCTTATGGATTTTAATTCGTTTTCAGTGATACCGGGACCTTCCATAACCAGACAGAAGATTGTGGAAGAACATGATCGCCTACGCCAACCGGTATGGCACATGATGATGATGCTGACCAAGTTTGAGATGCTCACTTAGAACAGAGACCTACGGCAAGGTACATTGTGTGACGCACTAGCAGGATAATGATGATGCCGATGATGATGGTGATGTTCAAAGAAAGCTATACACTTATTTTTTTTATTTTCTACATGCTTGCTGCAGCCGCAAGCGTTCATGTCATAGGCTGACTTGTCCATCTTTTGATGTTACTCGTCCATGTTAGTCTTGGTTTGCCTCTGCCTCTTTTACCTTGTATTGTCCATTCCAAGATTACTTTTAGTAGGTTGTTGTGTCTTTTACAATGTCCCAAATATCTTGTTTGAATTGTTTTTAGCAGTTCTCTTTTCCAGCTGTTTTGAGACTTCATCGTTTGTTTTCTTTGTTTTCTTCTCTTTCTATCCAGTTCTTTCTATTCTTCTATAAATCCACATTTCAGAGGCTTCAATTTTCTGTTCAGTTTTCTTGTCTAGTTATTAGACATATATCATGGTAAATTGTTTGATAATTGGGATTAATTTGTTTTTATACTTGTCCGAGATTTGATATACAAATTGCTCCTTTTTATCATATATTGTAAATGGATCTCTCACAATCTTAACTTGAATAAGAGAACTATATCTCATCATCCCCTTAAGATAAAGTGAATAGACACTAGACTTCATATATACTGAGATAAGGTGATCACTAGAAATAGTTCAATCGTTTCACATAAGATTCGAACGTTGTACTTGTGAACTGGTGGCAAACTTCACTGCCATGCGACCACACAATACAAATGAAGTTGATAAAAGTATCTTCAGGGTGATAAAGGTGTGTGGTTTATGACCTGGTTATCTCACCCGACCCACTCTTAACGACAGGTCTGTACTATCACAAGTTATCATAGACAACGCTATACACACAGGAAATACACAACCGACCATTAAAAATACTATGGGTTATTTATAGACGACTATGTGTATGTTAACCTGTCCTGTTTGGAAGTTATAAAGGGAACTATGCTAATTACACTGAGAACAAAATAGATTATAGTAAAGAGAGAGAGACACATGGGTATATACATAATTATTAATGTATAGCTAGGCAGAGATAATACAAAGATTGATATCCATAGTTTGTATACATATCAATGTTAATCTAATGATAATACCTATTACTGATGCAGAAACAAGGACATTACACAAGAAAACAGAACAGAGAATTGAAGCCTTTGAAATGTGGATATATAGAAGAATAAGTAGAATTGGATGGAAGGAAAAGAAAACAAACGATGAAGTCTAAATTAAAACAACTAAAAATGAAAGAGAACTACTTAGTACAATTCAAACAAGACGAATGCGATTTTTGGACCATGATAAAGACATAACAGCCTAGTAAAAGTAATCCTGGAGGGGAAAATACAAGCTAAAAGAGGCAGAGGCAGACCAAGACTAACATGGACGAATAACATCAAAAGATGGACCTATGACAACCTGCACTATCAAAGCAAGAGACAAAGCAGAATGGCGCTCCATGGTAGTCAACCTTCGTTGCGGAGACGGCACTCGATGATGATGATGATGATAATGATGATAAGTACATGAAATGAAACATCTATTCAATGTGATGGATCACACACATTAGTTTAGAGGTCTGGTAAAGGTGGTTGACAATAATTAAGAGTAATACAATCCAGGTAATAACAATGATTAAGGAAAATAGTAATATGTGTTGGACAACTATAGATATATGTGTGGGTAACTATAGATATGTGTGGATAACTACAGATATGTGTGGATAACTATAGATATCAGTTGGATAACTATAGATATATGTTGAATAACTATAGATATGACTTGGATAACTGTAGATATGTGTTGGATAACTGTAAATATGTGTCGGTAAACTGTATGTATGAGTTGTATAACTGTAGATATGTATTGGATAACTGTAAATATGTGTCAGTAAACTGTATGTATGAGTTGTATAACTGTAGATATGTGTTGGAGAATTGCGTATATATGTTGGATAACTGTTGATATCAGTTGGGTAACTATAGGTCTGTGTTTATATATATATATATATATATATATATATATATATATATATATATAGATATGTTTTGAACAACTATAGATATTTGTTGGATAACTGTTGATATCAGTTGGGTAACTATAGGTCTGTGTTAAATATATATAGATATGTTTTGAACAACTATAGATATTTGTTGGATAACTGTTGACATCAGTTGGGTAACTATAGGTCTGTGTTAAATATACATAGATATGTTTTGAACAACTATAGATATTTGTTGGATAACTGTTGACATCAGTTGGGTAACTATAGGTCTGTGTTAAATATACATAGATATGTTTTGAACAACTATAGATATTTGTTGGATAACTGTTGACATCAGTTGGGTAACTATAGGTCTGTGTTAAATATACATAGATATGTTTTGAACAACTATAGATATTTGTTGGATAACTGTTGACATCAGTTGGGTAACTATAGGTCTGTGTTAAATATACATAGATATGTTTTGAACAACTATAGATATTTGTTGGATAACTGTTGACATCAGTTGGGTAACTATAGGTCTGTGTTAAATATACATAGATATGTTTTGAACAACTATAGATATTTGTTGGATAACTGTTGACATCAGTTGGGTAACTATAAGTCTGTGTTAAATATACATAGATATGTTTTGAACAACTATAGATATTTGTTGGATAACTGTTGACATCAGTTGGGTAACTATAGGTCTGTGTTAAATATACATAGATATGTTTTGAACAACTATAGATATTTGTTGGATAACTGTTGACATCAGTTGGGTAACTATAGGTCTGTGTTAAATATACATAGATATGTTTTGAACAACTATAGATATTTGTTGGATAACTGTTGACATCAGTTGGGTAACTATAGGTCTGTGTTAAATATATATAGATATGTTTTGAACAACTATAGATATTTGTTGGATAACTGTTGACATCAGTTGGGTAACTATAGGTCTGTGTTAAATATATATAGATATGTTTTTAACAACTATAGATATTTGTTGGATAACTAAAAGTTTTCTAACACATCTATCCGAGCCCCTTCAACTATACAGGTTTTTTAAGGCATAAAAACGTCATCATTATAATTATCATCTTGTGCTGTTGATATAGCAGTTTGGCTATCATGAATCGCCATTTCCCCCTGTCAGTTGCCTTAATTGTTACTCTGTGACAGATTTTCCCGTTCATCTCATGATTGGTAGTCTAGTTTATTCTTTGTCAGCTTTATATATACAGTGACATGTTCTCCTGTTCATATCTTGATGTTGGTAGTCTAGTTTAGTTTGTGTGTGCCGTGTTTATCTTCTATTGGTAGTCTAGTTTAGTTTTTGTGTGCCGCGTTTATCTTCTATTGGTAGTCTAGTTTAGTTTTTGTGTGCCGTGTTTATCTTCTATTGGTAGTCTAGTTGAGTCATTGTCTGCCTTGTTTATTTTCTATCTTCCCCTCTAAGATGACGCTCAGTAAACTATTATGTCTCCTTATGTGTCCTAACATTCTCATATGTTGTGTTCGAAATTTGTGAAGTAGTTCTTATTTCATTTTTAACTGTTTCATAACTATGTTAATTTTTTGTTTCTGTCAAGCCAAAAGATCAAAGATTAAAAAACAAACTATTCCATCAAGTGAGGTAGTAAGTAAATGAAGGGAACCCACAACAGGACTCGTGAATGAACTACAATGTTCATTGATGACTTATTGATTTATTATCATCATCAGGTGCCATACCGCCAGGCGTATGCGATCATGTACTTCCCAAATTGTCTGACTCTAGTCTTTCTCTCTTTATTGTCCGTGATCTCTCCTTGTCGTCCGCGATCTGTCCGTTGTAATGAGCCTGTTGTATTTCACCTTTCTCCTTCACCTGATATGCTCGAAAAACGTCGATTGCCTCTTTCTAATGTTTTTAGGAGTTCTCATTTTATGTTAATCTCTTTGAGAAGTCCCGTTGTCCTTTCTTAAGCTGTATTTAAGCATCTATTTCATTCATCTATATATTCTTTTTTGGACAAGCTTTAACAACAAACACTGAACTTAGTTCTGCTTATGAGCTATACACTACAACAATGAAGACATCCAATCAAAAAATAAAAAAGACAAGTATCCTCCAAAGATAACTTAACATTTTTACCGATGTTGCTAAACATAAATAGACCTATTAAATTCGATATTTGATAAATATATTCAAACAGAATGGTCAATTTAATGATAATTTAAAGCCAAACATAAAAACAGAGGAATGTAGTTGCATACAAAAAGTCGTAGTTGTCCAAGTGTTTAAACATTACATTAGCAGCAATATAGCACAGTTATAGTATCTTCTGTTATCAATATCATTAATGATAAAATATTTACAATTTATTTTTCTTCCACATTAAAGTTTACGAGACGATGCAAAGAGAACATATTTACAACATAGACATATTTACAACATAGACATTTACAACATAGACATATTTACAACATAGACATATTTACAACATATTTACAACATAGACATTTACAACATAGACATATTTACAACATAGACATATTTACAACATAGACATTTACAACATAGACATATTTACAACATAGACATATTTACAACATAAACACATTTACAGTATAGACACATTTGCCACATAGACACAATTACACCAGTGGCTCATTTACAACATTGACTGCACAATTATTCTCAGACAGGTAATTTTAGATTTCGTGAAATTTTGCACTGGGGTAAAAATTGCAGGCGCTAAGGCCCCGTGTATTTGTTCACCCCAACTCGAAAATGGACAGAGGCATGCAAGCTATGATAATTGCCACGAAAAAAAAATAAAACATAGTGGTGGAGATAGAATGTAAAAAAAGGACAAACGGATTGTGAAATACAAGGTTGGAATTGTGCAACTATGTCTACAATCTATGAGACTGGGGGCACTCACGAGACTAACACCACTTGCTAGTTGGAGGAATCGTTTGGACAAAACAAGATTCCGTTACTGTCAGTGTTTTCTAATGTGCCTCTATGATCTAATTTAAAAATTGATAAATAATTATTCTCTCTAATTATTTTCAAATCTCCTTCCATCTCGTCTTTGCCTTGATGGAGTAAATACCCTTATTTTTCTGGGCATTTCATTGCACATTTCACACGAAGTCAAAGCTTTTGAAGAAAAAAGATCAATAATTATCAGCAGATATAACGGTCATACACAAGCAACACACACCTGTCTTGCTGATACTACTGTGCAGTGTTCTCTATCACCAGCTGGTGCCAAAGATAAACAAAAGCTGGTATATTATAATTTCCAACAGACAATAAATAGACCGTGAACAACACCAAGAATCCATCGACCTGGAACAACAGACACAATAAGCAACCACTCACAATTATGGAAACATGTAATAGATAAAGCATGTATTGATATATTAATACCGGTACTATTGAAATGACAACAACACTAAAAAACATAACTTACCTATAGTTCCGAGTGGAAACGGGTTGATTGTTGCTCCTCTGCTAATGGAATTGTCCCCTGTTTGATAAAGAAAGATGAAGAACATCAGACGAAACAGTCTATCCATGCTTGACAAGTCCTGTTGTCTCTTAGAATCCTCTGTGTTAAATGTATCTCCCTGACATGTTTCTCTCTCCCTGCTGTGTTATCAGTTCAGCTTCCCTACCAAATCCAATATGGCAGGAATCTGCTAAATATTCATGGAACTGCCGTGACGTCATGTGACGTTTTTCATCACAGAACGGTCGAGCAAAGGGAATCTGATTATGAAAATGCCAGCCATGTAATCAGGGAAGATATTACGGAGCGAGGGAGATGTTGGGGAATAGAGGTCGATACTGGTCGTGCGTGTGTGCGTTGGCAGCGGTAGCACACAGACCCGGCGTGGTAACTGTGCGTGGGTGCCACCACAAACCCAAACCCACTGTCCCAGTCTCCCAAAGCACGCCACCTCCTCGGTGTTTGCACAAATCGGAACACACAAGCAGGACACACGCCTTGAGTGCCAGTTGTTGTCACAGCTAAAAATATATGACAGGCAGGATATAGTCTGGTACCCGGTAAACAATGTGCGGGTGTAGTTGATTGTGAAACCGTTGATATTATTTCCTTGTGTCTTTGTTTTCTTCATTTTTCTCCTTTATCTTTCAGCCTCAAGTGGAAATACCATTTGCGGTCTTTCTGTTGGCATCTGCTGCTGTTATCTTTCTAAGTGTTTCTAATATTCTATCAAACCATTGTTTTCATGGTCGACCCTTGCGTCTGGTGTTCTAGCAAAGTTTATTGAAGGCACAATATGTTGTTTTTCGCTCTGTTTGTTCGACCACGTGACAAAAACATTTAATCAGTTCTTTTTTATTTTCTATTGCAGGAATTATTCCCAGCATTTTTGTTAGTTCTTCATTTCTGATCTTATCTCTCAGGCTGTCTCCTGTCATTCGTCAAACACAATTCATCTCGGTAGTGGCCATTTTTCTTATTGTTTTTGCGTCTAGGGTTCAGTAGCATTAGTAGCACAACACTGAAATAAAGATTGTATTATAGTGTACCCATTTTGCCTCTAAAGTTATTTCCTTGTTGGACAATAGTAATGATAGTTATCCGATGATTTGACAAACTGTGTTGAATCTGGTGTCTATTTCTGCAGTTTATAAATTGTCATTTATCACTAAACTTCTTAGGTATTTATTGAGTAATTGAGTTATTTGCGGGTCATCATCATTGCACTCCGAACATGTCCATAGGTGCTCAGATCCCCTCCTCAGCAATTCCCTCAGTGTCCAGCGACTGACGACTCCAGTTCTATGTTGGTTGATAAGTCTTCTTACACGGCCACTAGGTTTCTCATTTCTGGCTGTGCCCATCTTAAGTCCCATCTCCATCATCCGAAGAAATTACGTGGATCTGTGTTTGTCGAAGTCCTGTGCTCTTCCCACATCTCGGAGGGCATTGATGATGTCCGCCCGATCCATTGGTTGCCCGTCCTCAACGACAGCGCAGCTAGCCAACCTGTCCGCTCTTTCATTTCCCCGTACTCCCGCGTGTCCAGGGACATAGACAAAGATGACCTTACGTATTTTGGATTTCTGCAACGACTCTACCCATTGCATGCGTACAGAGCCCGCCTCCACTTTTTTTTATCATGCTCATCGAATCACTCAGTATACATGCGTGGGTGTAGGCTTGTGACTCTAACCATTTGAATGCCTTGGTCACTGCCATCGCCTCCATTGCCATGCTACTCGTGGTCATGACGTATGCACCACTGTCTTCTTTGACTTTTCTGCCTGCCGAGCGTGCTGTAAATGCCCAAGGGCTTCTTTGGTGTCGTTTTACAGATCCGTCTGTATTGATGACTGCATCTTTCTCATCGGTGTTATCGCAGATGAGAACGTTGACCTCAGCATTAACCACGACCGGGTTTTATTCCCTACTTTTCCTTAGTGTGATTATACACGAGAAAGTCCTCTTGAATGACGTAGGCACCGGTATCCACCCCTCACCAACGCTGATATTGGTAAGCCCACAGACCTATTTGATGACATCTTCTGCTTGGCCCACCCATGATTTGCCTCTTTTTAGCCTGTCACCTTTCCCTGTGTTGAGCAGGTGGCGCAATGAATTTGTGTCTGCACAACAGGTATGCTTCAGGTATGCTCGTGCTCTCCAGATCTTGATTCTGTCATCCATGGTTGGAAAGTCAAGAAGATACCTCATTGCTACACAGTCTACTTGTTTAGTTTTAACCGTCGTTAATTATCCTGATGTTGTGTATCATTTTTTTGTAATATTCATGACGTCTGATTTGTCGATGTTGATTTTCATATAGCATTTTGTGCCTGTTCCGTTGAGTATATTTAATTGCTCTTGTAGGTCTTCTATGTTTCCATGTATTTGAGCCTGATTGTATGCAAAGCTTGTTGATCTGCTATGTCTCTGATGGGTTGCCTAAAGCATATATAGTCATTTTATGTAATAAACAGTACATACCCCTGTCTTTCTCCTGATCTAACTTCGAAGTGATCTGTGTAGCCTGATGCTGTGCGTGTGCTGTTGGTGTGGATATGTTTACATAGGTTGGTTAGATGTTGGCTTACACCGCAGCGTGTCGTTAGTGTCCCCCATAGTTCTTTGTTTACTCGGGGGAATACTTTCTTCCTGGTCAATGAAAGCTATGTACACATTTTGTTTGTGTTCTTTCATCTTTTCTGCTAGCTGTTTAAGGGTGAATAATGCATCAGTACGTCCTCTATTTGTTTCAGAACCCCATTTGAGAATACCCAATTTGTAGCTCAATAATTGGTCTGAACCTTTTTCTCTATAATTCTAGCGTTTAACTTTCCCTCATGGACGAGAACGAAGCTATCTCTATATTGATTGCAATCTACCTGTGACTGCGACAAGGGGACAAAAGATAGTAGCGATCATCATCATCATGCGCCATACCGGTTGGCGTAGTCGATAATGTCTTTCCACAAACTTCTATCTACCGTGCATCGTATCAGTTTTGTTGTTGACTGTTTTCCATGCAATGTCAACAAGATATCCAGTATTTTCTCTCTTTGTCGTCCGCGATATATTTTTACATGTATTTTGCCAGTTGTAACCAAGTATTCCAATTTTCGTCTTCTCATGATGTGCCAGAAAAATGTTGATTGTTTATTTCTGATGTTTCTTAGGAGCTCCCTTTTTGTGTTGGCCTCTTTGGGAATTTCGCCGTTGATCTTTTTAGCTGTCCAGGGAACTTTAAACATTCTTCTGAGAAAGACTGTCCCGTTTAGCAAACCCCCCCCCCCCCCCCCCCATCAGGTTTATGTGAAGCCATTGGAGCAGATGGTGGCTGGTGTTGTGGGAGTAGTCGACAAGTAGTAGCGATAATCTTGTAGAAGAGACATGATCTATATTGAAATGAAAGCAGCAAATACAGTACATGGGGTGATGCACGAGAAAGCTCTAATTATGTTCGGAGTTCAAAAAGAGAAGAAAAAAAATAATGCAAAGAGGTCTCAATAATCAAGTAGAAGTTCAATTTTAAGAACATAACCATCCTCATTTCATCATTGTCATCACGATCATTATCATCGGGTAGCTTTTATTTGTTCCAGCTTGGTTCTCATGACAACCGTTTTAAATTGTATTTGTTTGTCCAGCGTCATATGCCCACTGTATGCTGCAGTTTATGCCGAGCTCTTCTGTAATATTTAGCACACATTGCCTGTTAGTCATCCTCTCCGTCGTCTGCCTGATACTAAAACCGCCTCCTACAAAGACGTTACATTGTAGCTTCGAACTACCAAGGTCCCAAACTTTGAAGGTTCCAATGCCGGAACGCTAAACTCGGTAGAAATTGTATCCGGACTTCGAACGATGTTTACGTTAGAACTGCACGTGAACAAAAGTTATCTTTTAAATCATTCGAAGATTCTTGTGTGCGTTCAATAAATAATCATTTGTGTTAGCTCTTGTGCTTTATGTGGTTTTCTTCACTTTTTTGTATATTTGATTACATACAAATATATTATATGTTAATTATAGGGTCAAAGAAGAGTAGGGAGCTAACGATTCTTAAGAGGAATGTTGCAGTGTCGACTTTTCTAGTGAACAATTTTCATAAAGCATGAAAGTGGTTCGCATGTGGACTATCGTATAATTGGGGGAAAATTAACCTTTATCATCAACCAGTAATGATAGAAGGTAGAAGAGAGAAAGAGAGAGAGAGAGGGACAGACATGGAGGAATAGTAAGAGAGAGAGAGAGAGAGAGAGAGAGAGAGAGAGAGAGTGAGAAAGTGAAAGTGAGAGAAAATAACTCGAAATAGTTATTTGGTTATTTCTGGAAGAATACTCCCTCTCCAAACAGCAACCCTACTATTTCTTTCCTCTAACCCTCAAGGGACGTCACACTTCTAATTAAATTTACAATTAATGCTATTTTCATTTTGATTAAATAATATTTGCGTATTTTGTTTATTAATTTCAATCTTTGTTTATTTTAAAAATAATTTAAATGTCTTATCATTACTATAATGTATGTGTGGTTGCTGTTTAAGTTCATTAAAATATATATTGTTTCGCGTCTGGAAATGGATTAATCGATTTTCCCATTATTTCTTAAAGGCAAAAATCGATTTGGCCTGGAACATTTCAAAGTTAGAACGGTCTTAAGAAACGGTTGAAACCCGAGGTATCGCTGTATATATATATCTACTGACTATGGTTCTGTAACTAGAACGTTCATTTTTTTATTATTGAAATTTCACCACTTTTGTTATCCATTTCATCGTCCAACTTTACCACTACCACTGTCATCTATAGTTTTATTATGGCCTGCGAGCTAAGAGAGAAATACCGGAATTTCACTCACATTTTCTGACCTCTTCAGCTATGCTAATTATAGACGGTTGACGTCATTTTATCCACAACGCCCCTGCACGCAAAGCTGATAACGTCACCAATCTTGAGTAATTTCTTTCAGCCCGAGGGCTTTATTAATATTATAATACTTCTTTTACGTCAACCTCTCATTGTGTTATACTGTATATTTTTACTTATTGCCGTTCCAAAAATAATTATTGCTGTGGTCTTTTCACAAGATGGAGTTTTATCGCTGGTACTTAAGGTAGTCAAGTGTGGTGTTTTATCTTTGGCACATAAGATAATCAAATATGGTGTTTTATCCTTGGCACATAAGATAGTAAAAAAATTGTTAATCTTTCTCCCAGAACTTCTCGTTACCCATTTCTTGAGCTGAGCTTTTCTTATTGCAGATTCTGTACTATTTGTATGCTTTTTGATGACACGCATTGTTGCTCTTGTCTTCATGCGTTATATTATGCTCGAGTTGTTGCTAGAAGTATTGGGATGACCATGGATCTCTTGGACAACTAATGACCATGGGTCTCTTGGACAACTAATGACCATGGGTCTCTTGGACAACTAATGACCATGGGTCTCTTGGACAACTAATGACCATGGGTCTCTTGGATAACTAATGACTAAGCTGAACTCCTGGAGTACGACAGGCTGGTTATGTTCACCATCTTCTAGACTTAAAGGAGAAGAGATTTGGGGGGAAATAGGGGGGGGTAATGAGTATGTGAAGATAATATTTTATGAGTCTGTTGAGAATTCATGATACAAAGCAGTTTTTAGCGCTTTTATTTTATATTTATAGCTACAAAATATCTCCCCTCAAACACAGTGCAACTAATTATCTGTCTAAAACATCATAATTATTATGTGCAATAACGATTGACTTGGGCGAGCATGCTTTATCAATTCTCTGTCTATCTATCTATCTATCTATCTATCTATTGACCTTTCGAGCTGTAGCCGGCCCATAGGGCGTAGACCAAGATACTCACTCTCTTATCTGAGTTTTTGTTCTAGCAGTTTTCAATTCTTTTAAAGATTTTTTATCAAATCTCGCCATTTGTCTTTGTTCTGTGCAAGCAGGTCTATCTCATTGAGGGAGCCGATTCCTGCTGCTCTTGCCTCTCTCATCAATGTTTTTCTCAGTGTCTTTCTGGGTCTTCCTCTTTTCCTCTTACCTGTTGTTTCCCCACATGAGGGCTTGCTTTGCTATTCGGTTATTATCTCTTCTCATCACATGTCCAACATATGACCATCGTCTTTTCTTTATTACTAAAGATATTAGTGGTTGATTGGCGATTTCTCTAATTTCCTCGTTTGTTTTGAATTCGTTTTACGATATACCAAGTATTTTCCTTAGACATTTATTTTCTAATGCGTTCAACTTTGTTTCTATATCTCTTGTTGTTTTCCAGCTTTAACACGCATACATACGTAAGGGTTGATAGTACATTTGATTTGAATAGTCTAAGTTTTGTGTTTGTGCTGATGAGTTTTGATTTCCACAACTTTTCAATGCTTCTGAAAGACATTGCTGCTTTAGCTATTCTGATTCTAATTTCTTTGCTTGTATCCCCTTCTCGATCAATGTGACTTCCAAGATAGATAAAGTGATCGATCTCTTCCACTGCTTTGTTTTCCATGTATATTTTGTCGTTTGTTGGAATGAAGCTTTTCATGACTTTAGTCTTTTCATGATTGATCTCCAGCCCAATTTTGCTGGCTATTGATGCTAGTTCATTTGTGTTTTCCTGCATCGTTTCTATCTGAGTATTGATGAGAACTATATCATCAGCAAAGTCGAGGTCCTCCAAATGGTCTCCTAGTATCCATTCGATGCCTTTATTACCAGTGCAGCATTTCTTCATTATGAAGTCCATAACAACTCCAAATAACAAGAGCGATAAAATACATCTTTGTTTAACCCCAGTTTCTATTGGGAAACATTCGCTCAGTCCTTCCTCTTTTCGAACTGCACATGTAACCATCATACATGTCTTTGATAATATTTATGATTTTTTACGGTAAGCCATATTGCTTCAGAATTTTCCACAATGAATCTCGATGAATAATCGAGAATGTGGTCAAGGCAGCTTCTCCTTTTTCTAAACCCAGCCTGTTCTTCACGCATTACTGTATCTATTGAATCCTTTATTCTACTTAGGATGATTTTGCAGTGTAACTTTGAGGCAACTGACAAATGTGGCACGCCTCTCCAGTTGTTACAATCTCTAAGATTGCCTTTTTTTTTAATTTTAACAATGATTCCTTTTTTTTCATTTATGAGGCGTCTTCTCTGCCTCTCTGCCTGCTGTGTATGAAATTAATTCTGTTATCCCTTTCTACCGTGCCACATCATCAAGCTAGCTAGTATCATCTCTCTTGTCGTCCGTGATCTCACTTTACTGTATTTTGCTGGTTGTAACCAAGTCTTCTTCTTCTACCTTTTTAGCTCCCAGTGGCGCATAGGTCTTCAACAAACACTTTCCAAGTCGTTCCGTTTGTTGCCATTCTTTTAAGATTATTCCATGTCTTCTCCATCTTCTTCATCTCTGCTTCTGTCTTCTCCAAGAATTCCTTGGTCTTCCTCTTTGTCTTTTCCGCCTAGGGATTCCAAAAAGGGTCTGTTGTGTAATACTCTCAGTTGGCTTCCGCAGTGTGTGTCCTATCCAGCGCCATCGTCTTCGCTATATCTCTTTATCCACTGGTATTTGACTGGTACATTTCCATAATTCTATGTTAGTGATTTTGTCCTGCTATTTCCATCCTTTTATTGTGCGTAAGCATCCATTAATGAAAGTCTGTATCTTCACGATTGTCAATTTTGTTCTGCTCCATGTTTCACAGACATAAAATAGGACCGATTTAACATTTCAGTTGAAAATGTTTATTTTTGTATTTAACCTAATTTCTTTGGATTTCCATGATTCCCAGTGCAACGAAAGCTCCTCTTGCTTTTGATATCCTTATTTTGGTATCATTTTCTGTTCCTCCCTCTTTATCTATATTACTGCCCAGATATATGTAAAATTGTGCTGTGCGTCTAGTAGAGGTTTTTCTCCTAATTTTATTTGGTTATTGCCAACTGGATTAATTCTCATAAACTTGGCCTTATCTCTATTAATCTTCAGTCCTAGCTGTTGTGATCTCTCATCAAGTATGCTCATTTTATCCTGCATATGTTGATGGCTGCCTGATAGGGGAGCTATGTCATCAGGAAAGTCTAAATCATTAAGTTGCTTGGTCAGTGACCACTGGATTCCATTTCTGTTGTTTTGAGTTATTATCATAATCCAATCTATGGCCAGTAGAAAGAGAAATGGAGACAGAAGGCATCCCCGCCTTACTCCTGTTCTTATTTCAAATGCTTCTGTAAGCTGTCCTTCGTGCACCGCACTACATTTTGTTCCTTCATACATTGCTTTTATCAGGTTAATAAACTTTATGGGGATTCCGTAATGACTCAGCAACTTCCAAAGTATTCCTCTGTCTAAACTATCAAATGTCTTTTCGTAATCTATGAATCCAAAATAAAGTGATGAATTAAGTTCTAGACTTTGTTCAACTATTATACGTAGAGTAGTTATTTGATCAGCACATGATCTGTTCTTCCAAAAAACCTGCTTGTCCATCTCTCAAACGTTTCTCTATGGCCTCTTTTAGTCTCTCCAGAATGATCTGATGAATGAAGAACATGCTAACATCAAAACAAATAACACCGGGGCTAAAACTAAGAATAGCAAAATGTTACATCTTCTCAATATTCCTATAGGGTGCAGAAACATGGACATTATTAGACAAGAAAACAGAACAGAGAATCGAAGCCTTTGAAATGTGGATATATAGAAGAATAGGTAGAATTGGATGGAAGGAAAATAAAACAAACGATGAAGTCTTAAAACAACTAAAAATGAAAAGAGAACTACTAAACACAATTCAAACAAGACAAATGCGATTTTTTGGACATGTTAAAAGACACAACAGCCTACTAAAAGTAATCCTGGAGGGGAAAATACAAGGTAAAAGAGGCAGAGGCAGACCAAGACTAACATGGACGAGTAACATCAAAAGATGGACAAATAAGCCTATGACAACCTGCACCATCAAAGCAAGAGACAGAGCAAAATGGTGCTCCATGGTAGCCAATCTTCATTGCGCAGAAGGCACTCGATGATGATGAGATTGATTCTGCTTAATATTTTTCCTGGCACTGATAGTAGCTCAATTCCCCTATAATTTGTGCTCTCCTGTAAACTTCCTTTCTATGGTAGTTTGATCATATAACCTTCTTGCCAGTCTTTATGAATTTCTTTCCTCTTCCAAATGTTATCTAATAGATTATGTAACATCTTGATAGAGGTGTTAATATCTGCTTTCAAGGCTTCCGAAGGAATTTCATCTGGTACTGTGGCTTTACCATTTTTAATAGCTTGATGGCTTTCATTATTTCTTCTTTGCTTTGTTTTCCACAGTTAACGTGTAACTCTTTTTCTGCTGGTAGTATATCTGGAGGATTATTTGAGCCGGGTCTGTTCAAAAGTTGTTGAAACCAAGTATTTCAACTTTTTACTCATGACGATCTCAAATTTACTTGGAGGTCATAATATAAATAATCTAAGGCAGACTGATGATACAGTCTTAATCGCTAAGAGTGAAAATGAGTTACAAGAAATGTTGGACATTATAGTAAAGGAAAGCAAAAAAAAAAAGGACTCAGCCTTAATAGCAAAAAGACAGAGGTAATGGTAACAACAACAACAAAAGACATCACCTCAGCGCAAAATAAAGACAAGTGGAACAATTTTAAAACAGGTAAATGAATTTAAATATTTTGGAACTTTGTTAACTTCAGACGGAAGATGTACAAAAGAGGTGAGATGCAGAATATCTTAGGCAAAAGCAGCTTTCCAAAAAAATGAGGAAGATACTATGCAATCCATTTTTTACAATAGAAACAAGAAAAAGAGTACTTAAATGTTATGTTGAGGCAGTCTTGACATATGGATGCGCATCATGGGCAATAGGACAAGAGACAAGAAAATCACTGGAGTCTGTAGAAATGTGGTTTTACAGAAGGATGTTAGAATACCATGGACAGCTAAGAAGAGTAATGAAAATGTTATGAGAGAGGTTAAAGCAAAATGAGTGCTAATTTCCAATATTAGGAAGAAACAATCATCATTTTTTGGCCATGTAATGAAAAGAGAACAACTGGAATATATTGTATTGTAACAACTGCAAAATTTGAGGGACGAAGAGATAGAGGGAAGCAGAGAAAAAAAAAATAACAGACAGTTTAAGAGAATGGCTTGGCACAAGGTCAAAAAAGTAAATGATAAATAGCTGCCGAGATCGAAAGTTGTGGAGAGACATGATCACCTACGCCAGTAGGCCTGGTACTTGATGATGATGATGATGATGATGACTCATAACGAAGACTTCTTCTTCTCATCAAATGACGATTGTTACGTCGTTATGTTTTTGAAGCTACCTTTTTGTTTTTATTTTTTATTTTTTGCTGTCCAGAGAACGCGCAACGTTTGTCTAGAAATAGCTGATACAATTTTATATCTTTAGTTAGTGGTGGTCATATAGCTTGGTTTCATGGCATAGAAAACAGTCAACAACAGAACTGATACGATGCACTGTAGATAGAAGATTGTGGAATGACATGATTGTCTATGGCAACCGGTATGACACATGATGATGAGTGGTGGTCATAAAATTAGAATATCATTACACACATGTATCCATTCTTCAGAGTAAAAGTAGTAAAGTACCCCCCGTCACGCCAAGTGGCGTATAGGGAAATATGGTGTTAGTGACCCTATATTTTACAGACCTTCAGCACATGATTTTTGGGGTAATGTGGTCGGTATTACGCCCGTGCTGCTTTTACTTTCCCAGAAAAAATCCGGTACCCATTTAAGGCTGGGTGAACCCGGAGCCGTCGGTTGGGATCGAACCCTACCCCTTGTCCGTAGTAGTCCAGTTCACTAACCACTGAGCTATCGCGGCTCCTACTAATTTTTAGGGAATTAGTAAAACCCAGGTGTCCTCGCCAGGATTACGAACCCCGGCTGTTGCCGTGGTAAGCCAACCGCCTATCGATTGCGCTAACCGGACACCCATTCTTCAGAGTAATTATCAAAATTATAAATTATCTTATATTTTCCCTTTTCACATAATACAGTATACTTTAATCAAACAATCGCTCGATCAGCGCATGAGTACATGTCCCTTACATTGAGGAACCGATGACTGAGCACCAGATGATGATTGGTATCTTTCCAGGCAATATTCTCATATTTTCTGGGCCGTTACTCTACTTCTCAAATCCTTGAATTAACTATCATTCTAGACAGCATACTTTCACATCTAATTTTAATCATCGCTACGTCCACTAGATCTATGTGGCGCAGTTATTAGGGATTCATTTCTAAGCTACGAATGCTAGCTAGATCTATGTGGTGCAGCTATGGGGGATTCATTTCTAAGCTACACAATTTAGGACTTGTCGAAAGCCTGAGCTATTGGTGAAATCATTTCTCTGTGTTAAACTTCCACACTCTTCAACTACGGATAGTTCTTGTTCGTCCACCGGAGCAATGACACTCTCTTCCTACAGCGCTCCTCTCACACCAGTAACTTCCTGTGACTTCTGGCCTTTTCTTCTCCATCTTCCTTTCCTCGTTTACCTTTCAGCGTTGAAGGGTAATATAGTTTGCGGTCTTTTTCTCTTATGTTCACCTCTGCTGCTGTTTACTAGTGTTTCTCATATTCCGTGTTTATAATGTTTCGTTAATCCATCTTTGTTGTGGTCCACCTTTGGGTCTGGTGCTCTCGCAACGTATTGAAGGCTCTTTTTGTTTTGATCTTTCTGTATTATCACGTGGCCTTGTCATTTGTATGTGTTGTTTCCATATATATTTTTATGGCTGGAATTATTCCTAACTTTTTTCTCAGTTCTTCATGTCTGATCTTATCTCTCAGGCTGTTTCCTGTCATTCGTCTAACACATTTCATCTCAGTAGAAGTTATTTCCCTCTTTGTTCTTGCATCTAGGATCAAGGACTGGCATTGCTAGCACAACGTTGGGATGAAGATTGTATTGTAGAGTGCCCGTTTTGCCTCTAGAGTTATTTCCTTTTTGAACAATAGTGGTGATAGCTGTCAAATTGGATGACAAGTTTTGTTGCATTTTGAGTCTATTTCTGCTGTAAGTGAATTGTCATTTGTCACTAGACTTGTCTAGACTTCTAGACTAGAGGTATTTGAATTCCTCTACTTGTTTTAGTTTGCTTTCTGTCGTCTATAGTTATGTATATATTTATGTAATTGTCAGGTCGGGTAATTTTACCTGCTACTGTATGCAGTAAACAGTACAACCTGTGGCTGCCCTGCTGCCTTGCAGGTAAGCTCGGGAGAGTAAAAGGCTAAGGGAGGGTACCACGAAGTAAAACAACCCCACTGCCTTGTGGGTGAGACTTTAGTCAATGGTTAGCGGAGCCAACCGTAAACAAACCGACGGAAGGCAACAGAAAACCACCGTCGTAATTTCTTTGTACAATCATGAATCACCACAACAATAGAAATAACGACAACAACGTTAAGGGGGATTCCAATGGAAAACCCTCGTTCGGTAGGGGGCATCATGTACTACAGGTGATACCCGATCGTCATCAAGCTACTGTCAGCAAAATAAAGATAAAACAAACTCTAAAGATAGGTACTTGGAATGTGAGAACACTCATGCAGAAGGGTAAACTAGAAAATATCATACAAGAAATGAAAAGAATGGTTTTACAATTACTGGGACTTTGCGAAATGAGATACACAGGATCAGGGGAGATGTATTCTGATAAACATAAAATAACCTATTCTGGAGGTACTGATCACCAAAGAGGAGTAGGCATCACCTTGGATGCAGAAAGAGCAAGACAAGTAAAAGGCTTTTACCCAATATCTGACAGAGTCCTTTTAGTGAAATTGAATGGAAAGCCAACAGACATAAATCTTACAAGTTTATACACCAACAGCAGACTGTCTAGAGGAAGCAACTAGTAAATTTTACAACGAGTTAAATGAGGCACTTCATAAATGCAAACCACATGAAAACACCATAGTTCTAGGGGATTTTAAAGCAAAAGTTAGAAAAGAAAGAGTTGAGGAAGTAGTTGGTCATTATAGTTTAGGTGAGAGGAATGAAAGAGGTGAGAAACTTATAGACTGGGCAAGAACACACAACATGATGATAGGAAACACCTGGTTTAAGCAACATCTAAGACGTCTGTGGACATGGAAAAGCCCAGGGGACAACGCACGTAATCAAATTGATTATATAATGATAATCAATAGATTTAGAAACAGTCTGGTGTGTGTGAAAACTAGACCAGGGGCAGATTGCAATAGGGATCATGTAGCAGTTGTGGGAAAGCTTAGAGTAAAATTAAAAAGAACAAAACGAGCCTCAGTTAACATCAAGTTAAATTTAGATTGATTAAAATCAGACAAGAAGCTGCAAGATAAATGTAAAATCACAATTCAGAACCGGTACAATGCAATAGAGAAGATACAAAGCATTGATGAACAGTGGGAAGTGCTAAAAGAATCAATGCAACAAACATCAAAAGAGTTCATACCACCAGTGAGGACAAATTCAAGAAAGAAATGGATGACAGATGACATTTTGCAGCTAATGAATACAAGAAGAAGAAATAAAGAAAATAAAGATGTGAGCAGTTTTGAGGACATTACACTGACCGTTAATACTTCTCTGCTTTATTCGGTTTAAGGGAATAGGCAAATAATTGCGATGCTGCGGTAAAGCTGGAAGCAAGGAACCAGTGGTGAGGAGTGTGAAACACTCCAAGGTATGAAGACAGCTTTACAAGGGAGGAACACAACACAATACTGACAAATCTTTGTTTTCGTTGTCCTTGTACTCTGAAGAAGGCCTCAGGCCGAAACGTCAGTATTGTGTTGTGTTCCTCCCTTGTAAAGCTGTCTTCATACCTTGGAGTGTTTCACACTCCTCACCACTGGTTCCTTTACTCAGTTTAAGGTTGTTGTGTATTGCTGAAAAGTGTTTCTCATTTGATTACTATATCACGACTCAAGGCGTATATGTGTTAGTCTTCTAAGTCTTGAGGATGATGGAGAAGAAGAGGAAGATGAAGTAAAAGAAAACGAAGCAAATGAAGGAGAAATAAGTAGGAAGAAGATGGAGGAAGATGAAAGAAGAGGAAGAAGAGGAGGAAAAGTAAAAGAAGACGAAGAAAATGAAGGAGAAATAAGTAGGAAGAAGATGGAGGAAGATGAAAGAAGAGGAAGAAGAGGAGAAAAAGTAAAAGAAGACGAAGAAAATGAAGGAGAAATAAGTAGGAAGAAGATGGAGGAAGATGAAAGAAGAGGAAGAAGAGGAGGAAAAGTAAAAGAAGACGAAGAAAATGAAGGAGAAATAAGTAGGAAGAAGATGGAGGAAGATGAAAGAAGAGGAAGAAGAGGAGGAAAAGTAAAAGAAGACGAAGAAAATGAAGGAGAAATAAGTAGGAAGAAGATGGAGGAAGATGAAAGAAGAGGAAGAAGAGGAGGAAAAGTAAAAGAAGACGAAGAAAATGAAGGAGAAATAAGTAGGAAGAAGATGGAGGAAGATGAAAGAAGAGGAAGAAGAGGAGGAAAAGTAAAAGAAGACGAAGAAAATGAAGGAGAAATAAGTAGGAAGAAGATGGAGGAAGATGAAAGAAGAGGAAGAAGAGGAGGAAAAGTAAAAGAAGACGAAGAAAATGAAGGAGAAATAAGTAGGAAGAAGATGGAGGAAGATGAAAGAAGAGGAAGAAGAGGAGGAAAAGTAAAAGAAGACGAAGAAAATGAAGGAGAAATAAGTAGGAAGAAGATGGAGGAAGATGAAAGAAGAGGAAGAAGAGGAGGAAAAGTAAAAGAAGACGAAGAAAAGAAGGCGAAATAATGAGGAAAAAGAAAGAAGGAAAGAAGGAGAAGAAGAGGAAGATGAAGTAAAAGAAGACGAAGAAAAACAAGGCATAATAAAGAGGAAGAAGATGGAAGAAGATAGAAAGAGAAATAAGGAAAAAAGACGATGGAGAAAGAAGAAAACAGCTTTCTGTAGTTTCCTCTTCAGTTGCCTGGTACCAATGTCTAATGGTAGGAATGCACAGCAGAAGTGATAAACAGTTGTGGAAACGATTGCTTGTGGGTAGACATGATCACATGCAATAGTGGGCATGGTTCTTAATGATGATGACCATCATCATCAAGTAGTACCGGGCCTGCTGGCGTAGGTGATCATGTCTTTCCACAACTTTCGATCACAACAGTTATTTATCATTTCTGTTGTTGACTTTCTGCCAAGCCATTCTTTTAAGCTGTCTGGTATCTTTTCTGTTTGATTCCATCTATCTCCTCGTCCCTCAATCTCCTCGTCCCTCAATTTTCCCAGTTGTTACAATATATTCCAACTGCGCTCTTCTCATTACATGGCCAAAAAATGATGATTGTTTCTTCCTAATAGTGGAAATTAGCTCTTTTTTTGCTTTGACCTCTCTCAGAACATCTTCATTACTCTTCTTAGCTGTCCATGGTACTCGCAACATTCTTCTGTAAAACCACGTTTCTACAGACTCCAGTGATTTTCTTGTCTGTTGTCATATTGTCCATGATTCGCATCCATATGTTAAGATTGACTCTACGTAACATTTAAGTACTCTTTTTCTTGTTTCTATTGTCAAAAATGGATTACATAGTACATATCTTCCTCATTTTTTGGAAAGATGCTTTTGCCTAAGATATTCTGCATCTCACCTCTTTTGTACATCTTCCGTCTGAGGTTAAAAAAGTTCCAAAATATTTAAATTCGTTTAGCTGTTTTAAATTTGTTCCACTTGTCTTTATTTTGCACCGAGGTGATGTCTTTTTCTTTGTTGTTACCAATACCTCTGTCTTTTTGCTATTAAGGCTGAGTACTTTATTTTTGCTTTCTTTCACTATAATGTCCAACATTTCTTGTAACTCATTTTTCACACTTAATGATTAAGACTGTATCATCAGCATACCTTAGATTATTTATATTATGACCTCCAATTGTTATTCCAGGCATGCCCCTTTGGATCTTAAAATAATCTCACTATAAATATTAAACAATTCTGGTGACAGCACACAACCTTGTCTAACATCCTGTTTTATTTGCTGAAACATTCCCAACTGGTTTCCAGTTCTTATGGCCGCTGTTTGTTGTCAGTACATGTTCTTTATTATTCTTAGATCTTTGCTGTCTACGTTTATGCTTTCTAAAATGTTGATTATTTCTTGGTACTTTACTTTGTCAAATTCCTTGGTGTAATCTACGAAACATAGGTATAGATCTGTTTTCACCTCTTTGGCTCTTTCTACTAAAGATCTTATGATATAAATAGCATTGCTTGTTCCTTTATCTCTAACAAAACCACACTGTTCATCGCTAATTTCTGGACTGACTTTGTTTCGCACTCTTCGCATGATGATTCTTAGTAATATCTTAGTCATGTGACTCATAAGGCTTATTGTGCGATGATCATCGCATTCAATCGCACCCGATTTCTTTGGTAGGGCTATGAATATTGATTTGAGCATATCGTCTGGTATATATCCGCTGTTGTAGATATCATTCAATATTTGTGTTATTATTTCTATTCCAAAATCACCCATGGCTTCAATCTCTTCTTTAGTTATATTATCTGGTCCAGGAGCTTTGCCATCTTTCATATTGCGCAAGGCGTCTTCCACTTCTTCTCTGAGTATTTCTGGTCCTTTTCCATTATCCTTTATATTTCCTTCTGCTCGTTCATCATTATTCTCGTACTTTACCTTTACCTTTACCTTTATCGGTGGTCTATCTCAATTTCTATGTGATTTCTTTAAGTATATAATGTTTATACCTTACTGACCCTCCTTGTCTGTCCTAAGTTAAGGGATTAACGTAAAAAACAAGTTAGGGGTGTCCCTGAGATGTTTCCCAACACGTTAGATCGCTATTACCTGTGATCTTTTATGGTCTACCTGTAAATGTATAGATGGTTACATTCTGATCTTATCATCCTTCTAGAATAGGACACTTTACAGAACTTTATGAAAAGAAACCTATGTATCCGTTAGAAACCACTTTTTGGTTACTTCTATCCCATAATCCACACTCCGAAGTTAAAACAAACCACCATCTTGGACAACCGAAATTCGACATGGCATTTTTACTCCCCGAAATCCCATTTTCACGTCATCATTCACATATCCACTCCATAGACGTGGCCTATAATAATTTCCATTGGGTAATCATCCCGGGTTTTGTTATAAACACGCCAAGAGTTCTCATTATTTTATCAAAAGTCCTAACTCTGTAACACATGGCTTGTGAAATCTCTATACAACTTACCATACCCGGTTATGGTACTTGTGATAGCTGCATAGGACTTCTCTGTTCATTATTGGTTTGACCCTTTCGAGACAAAGAGTTGGGCACTCTCACCAACGTTCATGACATCGCAAAAAGAGCAATACCTCGCATGCTTTTAGATTGTCAAGTCACAAAAGTGAGAATTTCGTTGCATTGTTACGTTGGGCATGTGGCCCACTTCATCCAATTTCAATATCAGTTTATGTGTCTGCTGTCTGGCCCCCATCATTTGATCTGTCTAGCAGGAATAGGTCCTCTGAAGTATTGCTAATACTTGCATAGCTTTAGTGGTAATGGACCGTAAAGGCTTCTTCACCACTTAATGGTGGAGACAAGATCACAGAGGAGTAGTTAAAAGTGAAACATCTAATAATGATAGTATTGCGTGGTATCAGATCTATTCCATCATCGGATGTCAGCGCTGAATCGTGCCAGTGAGGACTGAAACTAAACATTATGTTACTATCGTATACATTTAGACAAAGAAAATGGACATTATGCAGCCATATAAAAGGCTAAAAAGTTTTCACATACTAAAAAATCGATGGCATTGTCCTCGGAAGAAGGAAAAAAATTGCCCTAAATAAGTTGGAGCAAAGGCACCAAAGTCTCCTCGAAGACTACAGTCATTTAGCCAGGTAACACACCAAGACAGTAAGAAGCGCCCAGACTGGCAGTTTAAAGTTTGCTCACAGGCTACACTCATCATCCATAATTGCAGTTATATCTCTGGTCACAGGCTACACTCATCATCCATATTTGCAGTTAAATCTCTGATCACAGGCTACAATCATCATCCATATTTGCAGTTAAATCTCTGATCACAGGCTACACTCATCATCCATATTTGCAATTAAATCTCTGATCACAGACTACACTCATCATCCATATTTGCAGTTAAATCTCTGATCACAGGCTACACTCATCATCCATATTTGCAGTTAAATCTCTGGTCACAGGCTACACCCATCATCCATATTTGCAGTTAAATCTCTGGTCACAGACTACACCCATCATCCATATTTGCAGTTAAATCTCTGATCACAGGCTACACTCATCATCCATATTTGCAATTAAATCTCTGATCACAGACTGCACTCATCATCCATATTTGCAGTTAAATCTCTGATCACAGGCTACACTCATCAACCATATCTGCAGTTAAATCTCTGATCACAGGCTACACTCATCATCCATATTTACAGTTAAATCTCTGGTCACAGGCTACACCCATCATCCATATTTGCAGTTAAATCTCTGGTCACAGACTACACCCATCATCCATATTTGCAGTTAAATCTCTGATCACAGGCTACACTCATCATCCATATTTGCAAGTAAATCTCTGATCACAGACTACACTCATCATCCATATTTGCAGTTAAATCTCTGATCACAGGCTACACTCATCAACCATATCTGCAGTTAAA
This sequence comes from Megaustenia siamemsis, assembly GCA_032433765.1. Taxonomy (NCBI): domain Eukaryota; kingdom Metazoa; phylum Mollusca; class Gastropoda; order Stylommatophora; family Ariophantidae; genus Megaustenia; species Megaustenia siamemsis. The sequence goes on along the minus strand of JAVIAB010000092.1, from coordinate 171,349,188 downwards.
TCTCTGATCACAGGCTACACTCATCATCCATATTTGCAGTTAAATCTCTGATCACAGGCTACACCCATCAACCATATTTGCAGTTAAATCTCTGGCCACAGGCTACACTCTTCATCCATAGTTTTGTTAAATCTCTGGTCACAGACTACACCCATCATCCATATTTGCAGTTAAATCTCTGACCACAGGCTACACTCATCATCCATATTTGCAGTTAAATCTCTGATCACAGGCTACACCCATCATCCATATCTGCAGTTAAATCTCTGATCACAGGCTACACTCAACATCCATATTTGCAGTTAAATCTCTGATCACAGGCTACTTTCATCATCCATATTTGCAGTTAAATCTCTGGTCACAGGCTACTTTCATCATCCATATTTGCAGTTAAATCTCTGGCCACAGGCTACACTCTTCATCCATAGTTTTGTTAAATCTCTGGTCACAGACTACACCCATCATCCATATTTGCAGTTAAATCTCTGACCACAGGCTACACTCATCATCCATATTTGCAGTTAAATCTCTGATCACAGGCTACACCCATCATCCATATTTGCAGTTAGAAGCTTGCTCACAGACTAAGCTCACTATCCAGACTGATAGTTAACGGTATGGTCAGAGATAATAGTCACTGAGGCAGGCGACACAGCTTGACAGGCAGAAACACCCTAACTGGCATTTAAAAAAGCAATGTCATCAACTGTACAGGTCTCCTGATCATTGAAAGAAAAGTAAGAACGCAGTCACTCTCTGTTACGTATATGAAATTTTGTGCTAGAGTTTATATTTTGTAACTATCGTTGATATATTTGAGGTTAGCATGGTCAACATTACGTCAGTGCCGTCGTTCTTTCCCAGAAGAACACTGTGCACATTTACGAGTTATGTGATCCTTGAAGCCGCCGATCTGGATCAAAATGGACCTATTGTTCTCTGTTGGCCAGTTCACTGAACACTACGGTACCATTTTTATCTATATCAGGATGATGATAGGCACATCCTAACTTCCCTCGCGTCAATAACATGATGCTATGACATCAAATGACACGAACTCAATCACGCAAAAATACTGACAGTAAACTAATATCGTGGCTCGTTAAATTTAACTTTTCTATCTTTATAATATCTACATTGAAGCTTTTCTCGATAAACTATGTAAACTCGAATAACTATATAAACTTTGTTATTAATAATCAAGTAAACATTATTATAATATCGATTATTTTGTTCAAAAGACACAAATTTGTATGTAATCTGAGACACTGACAGGGTCAGCCGTTTAAAAATGCAGATGTGAAAAGATACCAATAAGTCCTGTAGGCTGTTATAAACGATCATGTCTATCTATTCCCATCAATTCTTGATTAATGCGCCCTTTGATGGTCCTTATCTCTCCCCGTTATGTCTCCTTTGAAATCAGTTTGTTCTTTCACATAACGTTGTTAACAAGGATGAGTAGTCGCCTCGTGTTTGTTCAATAATATTTTTACATATCAACTCAAGTCTCTAGAATGTTTACATGCTCAAGAGTTTGTTGTCCTTCATTTGATGTGATTCAGCTTTCGTTCTGTCTGTTTAAAATTGTCATTGTTTCTATTTCAGCAGAAAACTGAGGCCTTTGAAATGTGGATCTATAAGAAAATGGGAAGAATTGGGTGGAAGGAAAATAAGACAAACAAGGAAGTTCAGAATCAGCTGAAAATGAAATGAAAAAAGAATACTACTTGGTATCATTCGAAAAATACAAAGGTCATTTTTAGGACGTGCGAAGAGACATAATACCCTTCTAAAAAGTCGTCTTGAAGGGAGAGTACATGGTAGACGAGGCAGAGGCAGACCAAGACAAAAGTGGACTGACAACATCAAAAGGTGGACAGATGACTTTTAGAAGGGTGTTATGTCCCTTCACATATCCACCAAAATTCAGCTGGATTTTAAAAATGTATTGGGTAGTTCTTTTTTTTTTTCATTTTCAGCTGATTCAGAACTTCCTTGTTTGTCTTATTTTCCTTCCACCCAATTCTCCCCATTTCACTATGATAACGTGCAAGATCACAACAAGTGGCAGAGTTAAATGATGCTCCCTGATAGCCAACTTTCTATGTGCAGACGGCACTCAATGAATGATTGTTTCTTGTATATTAAACTGTATTTGTCTTCAAAAATAACATGTTTTGACTGGAGTCTGAGTACACAGATTTCATTTTCAGAATCACTTCTTCATTTCTCATATTCTATCTTCTTGGTGTATTGATATTAAAATTCGTAGGCTCTTCGATTCATTGTTTTAAAGTCAGGGACTTGGGTGGATTAGATGTATAAACGTCTGGTTCAGAACAAGAAGGTCTAGAGCTCGAAACACGCCACAGGCGAAGGAAATTTGTCTTCTCGTTTCTGGGGTCTCTTCTTTGTTTAACCGTTCCAAAGGAACGGTCACTGGGGTGTGGGAGTCTAACCCTCTCGGATAACGGCACGAGAACTTGAAGTTCTATGTGCACTCTGTTCACCTTAAAGAATATGTGGAAATTAAATGTAGGAAAGAGCAGATCAAAACAGTCGCAGCCTGGAAAAATTGTTAACCAATTATCAATCTGCTCTCGCTGTAGACGAATATATCGGACCAGCATGCTTTGGTTGTGTGTTATTCTGTATCACAGAAACTGAATAACTCAATATTCTGTATCATAGAAACTCAAAAACTCAATATTCAGTATCACAGAAACTGAATAACTCAATATTCTGCATCACAAAAACTCAATAGCTCAATATTCTGTATCACAGAAACTCAATAACTCAATATTCTGTATCAAAGAAACTCAATAACTCAATATTATGTATCACAGAAACTCAATATTCTGCATCACAGAAACTCAATAACTCAAAATTCTGTATCACAGATTATAACATTAACGTTATAAAATGTTAGCATTAAGATATAGTCTCTGCTAACCAACTTGATTGTAAGATAGAAGAGACATGTACATTTTATATTTCTGGAAAGATAGACACAAATGATCAACGAACGTATCAGTAACAAACAGATGTGGAAACATTAGGAAAATCGACCTTGAAATCCAGCAGCCATTTAGTGGTAACTTGAAGGTCAAGGATGCTATTTACTACTGATTGCAATTTTTTTTTTTTTTTTATAGTTATATTCTTAATTTACTCATTTCAGAATCACAACTTGTATAGGATTCTTTTCGATATTCAAATTATGTTCTGTAGAAGAAGTTATAGCTTACACTTTGATAACAGTTGTAGTATCAGGTTGAATAATCCCACTATAACGCGACAAGTTAGTCAATTTTTAAAGTGACTTTCTATGTGCAGATTTCTTCTAAAATGTTACAAATGAAAAAAAAAAATTAATTAGGCTAGAAAATGTACATTTGCGTGGAGTGTAATCGCAGCAAAATATCACTGTCAAGTAAGTAGACCTATGGCATCTGGATCCATAAATATGTCTAGGGAAAAACAACATGAAGCTGTGAGTAATGAATGTTATATGATTGATATGTACGGCGTGGAGCAATCGTTATGGGTTATGTCATTCAGAGATAAATTGAGAGACAATTGATAACAAAACTGAGCTTCCATCATGCTACCTTTGTTATGAGATTAGAGACTGGAGTAGTAATTGTAGAATATAAGAGCGGATTTGTGGTTTTATTACGAAGTGGATAGCTAGTGGCTGAGGAGACAAGAACCGGCTAATCTCTAAATAAGGTCGACGTTGATTGGTTTCACGGATAAACAGATTTGCAGTCGGAGCAACTGAGATTAGTGCTATGTGCACACCGTGAGCTGTGTGTTTCATCGGATAGTTTTTCTATATTATTAACTTGTCATCATTGTATATGACCCTTCAATATTGTATACAACCTGCCATCATTGTATAGGGCCTGTTATCATTATATAGGACCTGTCATCATTGTATCTAACCTGTCATAGGTGTTCCTTGTTGCAGTTTCCTCATATTCCAAGTCCGGCTTGTTGCAGGAGCTACTGAGTTAAGTGCTCTGTGCACACCGTGAGCTGTGCGTTTCATCCGTTTCGATCGTATTTCGTTATTCTGATAGTTTACGATGAATGATGATATCGTATGACGGAGAACAGATGGCGCTGTTCACTTTTTGTGAGGTTTCGCCTTATGTCTTTTGGCATGTGCGGAGACTGCTATAATGTGGGCTACAGCTACCTTTCTTTGTTTGGGAGATGAGATAGTAATTCGGATGATTCCACTGGCACGGTTGGTTGAGCAATTATGAATTTTAATTCGTTGATAATCGTTAATTCGTCATACCAGAACAATAACCTGTCATTATTGTACAGGACCTGTCACAAAAAAATTCATCATAATAATTTGAACAACAACAAGAGTATCAACCTCCGAGAATAATTTAATTTGTGGAACTCAGAGTTGAAACTCACGGGATATCAGGTCAACAATATAGCTCGGTAGATGAAGTGTTGAGGTGAGACATTGACAAAATCAGTAATTGTTAGACAGTGGGCTCCTAATGAGATACGAGAATCAACGCCTGAACTTATATAGGCCTGAACTGTCTCTGAGCCTGCCCGCTGAGAAGAGACAGAACTACAACTGTGATATTTTCAGCATTGCGAGCAGGAGCGGTTGTGGGTAAAATGAGGTCAGCCGCATGTAGCTGGCATAGCTCGAGACGTCAAAAGTATTGGGGTGTTTTCGGGAAAACCCCCTCAGCAGGCAGGCTCAGAGAATTCGGTGGCGGCGCCTGAACACAGAAAGCGTAACCCCGGAAAACCATGACTTTTTTTTTTTTCAGCTCCGCTAGCAAGGTAGAGTTTGTAGTAATAATAATAAATGAATATTATTATAGAGGGAAACTTCAGAGGCGATAATCAGCGAATCAATTCAGAGGAAGAGGTATGTTTACAGCACTCGGAAAAATTGACAAATAGTGTTCCCTAGCGTGGGCTTTTCGTGGCAAGGCGCTATGCCACTGAGTACGGGTTCGATCCTGCTTTGGTCCATATTTTTTTCTGTTGTTGATTATTTATCCATTTTTCCGAGTGCTGTAAACATACCTCTTCCTCTGAATTGATTCGTAGAGTTTGTAGTAGCTTGAATAATGTCAGTCTGTCTATAGTTTTCATTGCTGAATACGTCAAGCTAGTGGAGTGTTCCTAGGTTTCCCTTTCTGTGCTCAGACCTTTGTAAAGTATGCTATGATCAGACCGCAGACAAATATAGTATTACTAAGACCAGCGGGCTGAACGGAATGACCTAAAGCATGTGACGTGTTCAGCATTGCGAGCAGAAGGGCCGGTTGTGGGTAGAAATGACGTCATCATCATGTGCCATACCGGTTGGCGTAGGCGATCATGTCCCTCCACAATCTTCTATCTACAGTGCATCGTATCAGTTCTGTTGTTGACTGTTTTCCATGCCATGACACCAAGCTATGCAGTATTTTCTCTCTTTGTCGTCCGCTATCTCTCTTTCCTTTTATTTTGCCAATTGTAACCAAGTATTCCAACTTTCCTCTTCTCATGATGTGCCCGAAAAATGTTGATTGCTTCTTTCTGATGTTTTTTTAAGAGCTCCCTTTTTGTGTTGGCCTCTTTGATAACTTCCTCATTGGTCTTTTTATCTGTCCAGGGAACTTTCAACATTCTTCTGAGAAATCCCATCTATGTGGCCTCTAATCGTCTTTTCATTTGTTTGTTTACTGTCCATGATTCGCTTCCATAGGTCAGAATTGGTTCTATATAGCACCGCTAAACTCTTTTTCTCATTTTTATTGACATAGATTTGTTGCATATAAATATTTTTCATTTTCTGAAATACTATTTTGGCCTGAGCTATTCTGCTTCTTATTTTTGTGGTGCATCTCCCATTTGATGTTATTTTTGTGCTCAAGTATTTGAAACGTTGTACTTATTTCAGATTTGTCTCGTTTATTTTTATGCTGCATGATGGTGGTGATTGTTTCTTCAATATAACCATTACTTCTGTTTTCTTACTATTCAGACTGAAATGACGTCCGCTTTCTATAACTCGCATATCTGATGCTGCATCCTTTAGGTGATTTCTGGATTTCCCTTTCAACCCACAGGCTTAGTAAAACTATAGTAGGGTATGGTCAAACCACAATCATGTATAGATTTACTAAGGCCCGAAGGCAAATAATGAAACCGGAAAATCCACCAACTAGCGTGACGTGTTCAACTATTGGAGATATAGACGCATGGCTTCACTCTAGCCACGACTACAATCGCTCGCAAACACTAGGTGATGATTTTCCGGGAATTCCCTTTCAGCCCTTAGTAGATAGAGCCGCGATAGCTCAGTGGTTTCTGAACTGGACTACAATGGACAAGAGGTAGGGTTCAATCCCAACCGACGGCTTCTGTGTTCACCCAGCCTTAAATTGATACCGGATTTTTTTCAGGGAATGTAAAGCGGCACGGGCGTAATACCGACCACATTGCCCCAAAATTCATGTGCTGAAGGTCTGTAAAATGTATAGTCGCTAAAACCATATTCCCTATACGTCACTTGGCGTGACAGGGGCTACTTACTTTCTTTTTTTTTTTATATGTCTACAGTCCTGGAATATTTAAAAATGCAGGATGACTCGGGGAGTTGGTAGATTTAGTGAGAAGGAAACTCTCATTGGAGCAATAATGATGGGAATATTGAGACTACATGTTCGTCTGTCTCGGGATTACAACTTTATGAGTGGTGAAGTTACAGTAAGTAGATTACATACAAGATGGAGGTAGGCGCTGTACAAATAGATATACATTATATATTTGGGGCCTCGGTAGCCTATTTGGGAAAACCACCCGACGGGGCTACCGACGGTCGGACAACCCGTGTTCGATTCTCGCTGGAAGCAGTGTGAGTTGTAACCGTAGTTGGAAATAAAATACCCCCGCGGTCGACCCAGCCGCTGGCAGAAATGGGTACCAGGGTAGTACTCTGGAAAGGTGAGGAATGCCGCCTCGCATAGTGAGTTTCGATTCTTGAAGCGACACTATCCAGAGGTCTCCGAACACTTCTGGATAGGCGGCCGAGCACATATGGGTGGAAACTCGCGTGCTAAGACGCTGATTCAAGTCTCGCACTTGACCTTACCTTTATACATGATATATGTATACATAGTAGGTCCTTTTTCAGGTGGAACGAGTTCCTGTAAACAGTTCGACACATATCTTATATGCAATTCAAAACTAAGATTGTCGCAATTTACAATCTCATGTTGAAAACGATGATACAAGTATTCATGAAGTTACACCAGAACTTCAGAGGCCTTGTTAATATTTTCTCTATTTATGATACAGGGCAATAGAGTTTCGCAAGAAAAAAGGAGTTGAGGCAATGCAACACAAATGCGGCCTGTTCATTCTGCAATCGAATCCGTCGCTCCAATATTAATAGAATCAGTCATGAGAGATGTTATTTGTAAAACAGCACTCAGTCTAATACACCAATATATTACCAGAATACTGACAAATCATGATTGTTAATTATAAACTGCCTGTCAAGGCGCCAGATGCCATTTATATATGAATCATGCGGTGGAGCGTGAAAGCTGGTGTACATGCAAAAAGAGACTAAAAAGAGACATAAAATGTTTGAGTTTGTCGATAAGATAAAACTAGATAAAGCAACGTTTCGACTTAAAGAAATATACTCAGAAGTGCTCAGTAGTGGCACAGAGAAGGGCGTCATTTAAGGTCACATGTAACGAGAAGTGTATAACTGGACAGTTAAGATGCATTGAAGTTGTGTTTGTGATATGATCAAAGACGTAGAGACGAAATCGTGCGACAGAGATCACAAATTTGGAATTGTGCTTGTAGAATACTGGATGAGACAAAACAGAAAGGATTGGAAATGATGTTCATGGCGTATAATATATTGGATGGAATTAAAAGTCAAGAATATATTTCAATAATACATTACAGATGATTGATTATGGCAGGCTCCTTTTATGATATTCTTGAAATGAAAACGCTTGATACAAGTAAAATAAGATCGGGGTACATGTGCAAGATGTAAGCTTAGATATGGTAGTGATGAACACAGCGAGAATAATTAACACAACAACAAAAAGTATAATTCCAAACGTCAAGATAAGCATACATGATCAACACGTGATATCATTACCGGCAGACAGTCTTGATTACATCCTACAGTTTATTTTTACAACTCTCTAGCTACACTTCACAATCTCATCTGTATAAATGCCTTGCTTGCGTATCAAAATGTCTAGTTACACAGAAATGCTGCTTTTGTCCGTCTTCAAATCTATTAAACTATATATCGTTAGTGGGCAATTGTATTGTGGCTAAGGCAACTGACCGTCGTATGACACTATCCAGGTTCTGCAAAATAATAAGCAGAGCTCCTCTAGCTATCACCAGATCACATGCGCGATAATACAAATTCTGTACATAACTGGTAACACACAACTTTTTTTTCTATGAAATCTGTATACGCCTACACTGATCTCTTGAAAGATCCAAAATCTCTCTCTTGAAAACCAAAACTTTTCCTCCAAAAAAATAATGTTCCCCAAAATGTTTCCCACAGCTTTATTAAATATTTAGTCCATTCCAGGTTAACAATTGTGACTATCTCCACTGCTTCACTCTTAATCATTGTTTCTCATAGTTGAATGAGTTCACACGTTTCATTCTGCTCGAATATTGTATGTCAATGCTATAGGTAGTCAACATTTCAAACGCATTAATACCAATTTCTCTAATGAATATCAAAAGTCAATATCATCCTTATGGACTCTACTTATCAAACGCTTTATAAAGGTGTCTCGCAATCAACAGTTTGACCTATATGAATGGATACTGTGACAAAGGAACTCTCTGCGTTCATAATTTGCATCATCTTTTGAAAACGACTCAGCACTTTTGCTCCTACCTTGAGTGCACTGTTACCGATAATTTGAACGTACCATCTTTCACTCTGCTTATTTAACCTGTTGAAATGTATTAATATTAAGGTTACTGAACAAGGCAGTTGACGACTGTTGCAATGTTAAATCGTGTACGATTGTGTTGTCAGATCGACACTCATCATCATCAAGTACCGGGCTACTCTTATTCTGTAGGTGATCATGTTTCTCCGCAACTTTCGATCTCGACAGTTCTTTATCATTTCTGTTGTTGACCTTCTGCCAAACCATTCTCTTAAGCTGTCTATTATTTTCTCTCTTTGCTTCCCTCTATCTCTTCGTCCCTCAATTTTTCCAGTTTTTGCAATATATTCCAGTTGTTCTCTTCTCATTACATGGCCAAAAAATAATGATTGTTTCATCCTAATATTGGAAATTAGCTCTCTTTTTGCTTTGGCCTCTCAGAACATCTTCATTACTCTTCTTAGCTGTCCATGGTACTCTCAACAATCTTCTGTAACACCACATTTCTACAGACTCCAGTGTTTTTCTTGTGTGTAGTCCTATTCACATCCATATGTTAAGACTGGCTCTACGTAACATTTAAGAACTGTTTTTCTTGTTTATATTGTCAAAAACTGGATTGCATAGTATCTTCCTCATTTTCTGGAAAGCTACTTTTGCCTGAGCCATTCTGCATCTCACCTCTTTTGTACATCTTCTGTCTGAGGTTAACAAAGTTTCAAAATATTTAAATTCATTTACCTGTTTTAGTATTGTTCCACTTGTATTTTGCACTGAGATGATGTCTTTTTCTTTGTTGTTACCATTACTTCTGTCGTTTTGCTATTAAGGCTGAGTCCTTTATTTTTTCTTTCTTTCACTATACTGTCCAACATTTCTTGTAACTCATTTTCACTCTTAGCGATTACGACTGTATCGTCAGCATACCTTAGATTATTTATATTATGACCTCCAATTGCTATTCCAGGCATGACCCTTACGGATCTTAAAATAATCTCACTATAAATATTAAACAAATCTGGTGATAGCACACAACCTTGTCTAACACCCTGTTTTATTTACTGAAACATTCCCAATTGGTTTCCAGTTCTTATGGCCGCTGTTTGTTGCCAGTACATGTTTTTTATTATACTTAGATCTTTGCTGTCTACGTTTATGCTTTCTAAAATTTTGATTATTTTTTGGTGCTTTACTTTGTCAAATGCTTAGGTGTAATCTATGAAACATAGGTATAGATCTGTTTTCACTTCTATGGCTCTTTCTACTAAAGATCGTTTGATATATATGGCATTGCTATTTCCTTTACCTCCAACAAAACCACTGTTCATTAATAATTTCTGGACTGATTTTGTTTCGCACTCTTCGCATGACGATTCTTAGTAATATCTTAGTCATGTGACTCATAAGCCTTATTGTGCGATGATCATCGCATTTAATCGCACCCGATTTCTTTGGTAGGGCTATGAATATTGATTTGAGCATGTCGTCTGGTATATATCCGCTGTTGTAGATATCATTCAATATTTTTGTTATTATTTCTCTTCCAAAATCATCCATGGCTTCAATCTCTTCTTTAGTTATATTATCTTGTCCAGGAGCTTTTCCTGCTTTCATATTGCGCAAGGCGTCTTCCACTTCTTCTTTTAGTATTTCTGGTCCTTCTCCGTTATCCTTAATATTTCCTTCTGCTCGTTCATCATTATAAAGATCTTTAATGTATTCTGTCAATCGTTTCCTTATGCTTTCGTGTTCAATCAACAGTTCTCCTTCCTTTGATCTTAAACATCCAGTTTTTTATTGCGTTTTTCTTCCTGTTAATTCTTCAATTTGTTTGTATATAGCGTTAGCATCTCCTCCTTTTTGTTGCATTTTAATCTCTTTGCATCTCTGTTTTAGCCATGCTTCTTTTGCTTCATTGCATTTTATTACAATTTCTTTATTTAATCTCTTATACTCATAACACTACAACTTACAAAATCACATTTTCTCAAATTTTGTTCAACCTCTGATATTTTTCCTTTATGAGATCTACAGTGATGTAAGTTTCTGTAGCAATGGTAGTCAAACACTTCTTAATTAACTTTAATGTCTGCTATGTAACCGATGTTTGCCATCTGATTCTTAATTAGTTCATCATTCTTTAAATGATATTCTCCATAATATTAACAAATGTTCTATCTTCATTTTAATTATCCAATGGTTGTTTGTATTTATATACGTCTTAATTAATTTCTGCTCACTCTGTTGTTTAAAAACATTTGTTTGTTCAGATAAGGACAAATACTATTTTTGAGGCATGTTAAAAGACACATTAGCCTGCTAAAATTAATTTTGGAAGGGAAAGTATAGGTAAAAGAGGCAGAGACAAACCAAGACTAACACGGATGAGTAACATCAAAAGATGGACAAAATAGCCTAAAACAACCTACACTATCAAAGTAAGAGACAGAGCGGAATGGGACTCCATGGTTGCCAACCTTCGATGCGGAGACGGCAATAATGGTGTTTAGCTGTACTTATTTTCTTATCTTGAATTTGTTATTTGCATATTCTGTTATTCGTATCTACTCTTCATAGTTTAATTGAGTTCTTCAATGTAGTTGTTATATGTGCTTGCGTTGCTGTCTGGTTTAGACGAATGCATTGACAAACTAACAACGCATGCGCAGTTCAGTGGCTAACATGTTGTGCTGGGAATGAAAGAATCGTAGGCCAATCCTAAATGAATATCCCGTCGATGAAGCTGTACATACATCATGTGTACATCATGTGTACATCACTCACCGTGTTTGGGAAGGTTTTCACAGTGCCAAAGAGCACGGAATCCATCACTTTCAAATGATTTGACTAGAATATGATTACGTTTAACAATTTAATTTCCTGTGACATTATATGTTCTAGAACTTTCTTGAGATGGGATGTTTAAGGTATTGATTCCTATATTACGAGAATATGTTGTATTTGATTAGGATTCGTTTTTATATCGACTTGCATAGTTTTTTTCTTCATCTGCAACCTATTTTTATACAATCTCTACACGATTGTAGAAACTTTTATGAAATTCACTATGACTAATATCAACTAATGCATAATTAATGTGACTTGCCAGCATAAGACAAACACTGCAAGATATATATATTGACTTTAATGCGCTTCATGCTTCCAACACTTGTTGCAATCTGCTTACACTTGTTTACGATCTCAATTTGATAAAATAAGTATCTGCGATGTACATGGACTGTATTAGTTTCTTTCATAACCAAGCTTGTGTCTACGATATCATTACCCTCTTCCATTCAATCTTAGACTATCTGACACAGTTAGCTGTTCAGCCTCACACACCAACAATCAAAAACTTGACTTTGGCACTAGACTATGCCCATTTCCAATTCTCTCTAGTATTGATCTATGTCTCCCTTTAAGCTGGTAGCTATAGATTAATCCCTATGGATACATGTAGGCCGCTGAGATTAACAGACAGAATTTGAGCTGGTATCTGCCAGACTAACTTCATTACATTAACGCGTTCATCATCAATTTTTTTGTTTTTGTTCGCTTCTCTTATGCATTGTATATCTGATACAATTATATTATAATTTATAACATTTCTTCACTCCCTGACGAGTTCTATACTTTCTATTTAATCAATTTTCGTTTTAATCCTAATAAAATGATCTTATTTTTCAAACATTTAATTAATTCTTTCATCGTCCATACCAAGAGGCGTCGGATATCATGTTCCTCCATAACCCTCGATCTTGCGCGCTGAGCAACTGTTGATCTTTTTCAGTGTTACTCTGTTAAACCCACTTAACATCTGTTTCTTTTGTTTACCACTGTCTCATCGATTTTCTAATTTTCACGTTACTAATTATTCCAACCTGCCATTTCTTGTCATATCCCCCACAAATCTTGACTTCCTTTTCCTACATTTTTAAAACACTTACATGTTACTATTGTGTCTCAACTTCTATATTTTACATCAAAGTAATAATTCTCATCATCATCATTGAGTGCCGTCATCGAAGGTTGTCTACCATGGAGCGCCATTCCACTCTGTCTCTTGCTTTGATGGTGCAGATTGTCATAGGGTGACTTGTCCATCTTTTTTATGTTATTCGTCCATGTTCGTCTTGGTCTCCCAATTTTAGCTTATATTTTCCCTTCCAAGATTACTTTTAGTAGGCTGCTGTGTATTTTAACATAAATATATTAATTCTACTTGAACATTTAACAAAACTGTAATCCAAGCGAATCATGGACAGTAAAAGAACAAATGAAAAGACGATTAGGGGCTAAAGAGATGGGATTTCTCAGAAGAATGTTGAAAGTTCATAGGACAGCTAAAAAACCAAAGAGGAAATTCTCAATGAGGCCAACATAAAAAGGGAGCTCCAAAGAAACATCAGAAAGAAACAATCAACATTTTTCGGGCACAACAAGAGAATAGGAAAGTTGGAATACTTGGTTACAACTGGCAAAACACAATAAAAGAGAGATCGCGGACGATAAAGAGAGAAGATACTGGATATCTTGTTGTCAGGGCATGGAAAACAGTCAACAACAGAACTGATACGTTGTAAAAACGCCGAAAACAAACTTCACAAACATGATACAGAGTAGACAATGGCGCTGGATAGGACACACACTGCAGAAGCCAACTGAGAGTATTACACAACAGGCCCTTTTTGGAATCCCCAGGGGAAAAAGATGACGAGGAAGACCAAGGCATTCTTGGAGAAGACAGATGGAAGTAGAGATGAAGATGATGAGGAAGATATGAAAGGATCTTAAAAAAAGGGAAGGAACAGAACGGCTTGGAACGTTTCTATTGAAGACATTTACTCCACAGGGACCTGAAAGGTAGAAGAAGAAGAAGAAGGATGATAGAAGATTGTGGAAGGACATGATCGCCTACGCCAACCGATATGGCATATCATGATGATGTAATTCTTTTAATCCTTAATCTCATACGTTGATGTGCATATCTTGCAGACCCATAGGTCGACTAACATATACTCAATTTTGCATCTGGTTGTACGTCTATGTAACGTTTCGCATAGTAATAATGTGATATCCGCTCAGTGCGGACTTATCTGTGCCCGGTTTAGGAAATGGAACCAGAGAGATGTGCAACCACTCTTCCGGGACGTCCTGGTTCTGATGCTCAGTTTAAAGTCTACAGTAATGTTCGTTACAATGTTAAACCCAGCCTCTTCTAAAAGGATGTATCTCATATATCCGGCACTAGAGCTCTTTGTGTAGCATTCTTGATCAGTAGTCTCTACGTCAGAAGTGGATGCAGCTATTGGATGGTTCTAAAGTGAGTGCGTTAACGTCTATGTACTGTTCAGGGCATGCAGGCAGCTGTACAAATAAGTGTGGTCTTACTCTGGATCAAGAGGACATCGTTAAGTTTGTTCATCACTCCTTAAGATAAGAGGAACGGGATGTGTGGGACAATGATGTACATATTGAGAGACTAATGAGTCTAAGGGTGGAAAAGGGATCTGCTTGATTTGGAGTGCTTAGTGGGAAAACACCTTACAGGAACAGTCTGCTAACGCTTCGACAAATGCTGGGACGCGCAGCGGAGCGGGTAAGGGGATGTCACGACTTCAGTGAAACTGATTCAATGAATAGAACAGAATAGAAAAGAAGTACTGAGAGATGCGATCAGCATAGTAAAAATGTTGAGGCCGGCTTTGTACGTGTGCAATGGTAGAGTCATTGCAGGAGTAAAAAAAAAGTCAAAAATAAAATGGTCACTTTCGTCTACGTTCCTGGACATGCGGGAGTACGGGGAAATGAAAGAGAGGACAGACAGGTTGACTAGCTCCGCTGTCATTGAAGACGGTCAACCAATGGATCGGGCGGACATCATCAATACACTCCGAGATGTTAGAAGGGCATAGGACTGAGACAACCATGGGTCCACGTCACTCCTTCGGATGGAAGTGATGGGAGCTAAGATGGACACAGCCAGAAACGAGAAACTTAGTGGGCGTATTAGAAGACTTATCAATCAACACAGAACTGGAGTCGCCAGTCGCTGGACACTGCGGGACTTGCTGAGGAAGGGATCTGAGCACCTATGGGCATGTTCGGAGTGCAATGATGATGACTCGCAAATAACTCAATAACTCATCATCATCATCATCATCGAGTGCCGTCTCCGCAATGAAGGTTGGCTACCATGGAGCGCCATTCTGCTCTGTCTCTTGCTTTGATGGTGAAGGTTGTCATATGCTGACCTGCCCATCTTTTGATGCTACTCGTCCATGTTAGTCCTAGTCTGCTGCCTCTTTTACCTTGTATTTTCCCCTCCAGGATTGCTTTTGGTAGGCTATTGTGTTTTTTAACATGGCCCAAAAATCGCATTTGTCTTGTTTGAATTGTGCTTAGTAGTTCTCTTTTCACTTTTAGTTGTTTTAAGACTTAATCGTTTGTTTTCTTTTCCATCCATCTAATTCTACCTACTCTTCTATATATCCACATTTTAAAGGCTTCAATTCTCTTTTCTGTTTTCTTGTCTAATGTCCATGTTTCTGCACCATATAGGAATATTGAGAAGATGTAACATTTTGCTATTCTTAGTTTTAGCCCTGATGTTATTTGTTTTGATGTTAGTATGTCCTTCATGACATTAAAATTACTTTTTGACAGATAGTTCTGAACTGTCTCCATGTCTATTCCTTCAATTTTGATATCCACTTGTGGGTTTTGAGTATTTTCTTTGTTTATGATCATAGTTTTAGTCTTTTTGATTTTCATATCTAGTCCATATTTTTTGCTTGTCATGTTTATTTCATTAAGTAATTGTTGTAGATCTTTAGGATTTTCTGCTATAGTAGAACAGTATCATCAGCAATAACTCAACGGAATATAAAAGAAGCTATATAGATGACGATATAGATGTTATTGGTGCATGCTTCGCTCCTCTTAGCACGGTGAGTGAACGCATTATAAACATGTGTCTTAGAAGCTGACGTAATTGTCGTAATTCAACTGGCTGAAAGTAACAAACTCTATAACTCAATAACAGATACTTGTTACGTGAATTATGGAAATATTTTTTGTTTAAACTTCAATTATTCAATTTCCCGTGAAATGGGTTTTACTGACAGAAATGGATGAATTAAGTGGAAGACTTCTGTTGATGAGGTAACCGTTCAAAGTTAAATGTGGGACGATCGTAATTTTGAAAAAGTGAGAAAAAAAATTTCTTGTCCTCCTTAATAATCCCTTAACCCTTGGGGTCTTGAGTGACAAGTCGCAATGATAGACTCCGTCAACCTTCGTCATTGATTGCTATTCTCGGTCATTCTTGGGGTCTTTTGTGACAAGTCACAATGATAGACTTCGTCAATCTTCGTCATTGATTGCTATTCTCGGTCATTCTTGGGGTCTTTTGTGACAAGTCACAATGATAGACTTCGTCAATCTTCGTCATTGATTGCTATTCTCGGTAATTCTTGGGGTCTTTTGTGACAAGTCGCAATGATAGACTTCGTCAATCTTCGTCATTGATTGCTATTCTCGGTCATTCTTGGGGTCTTGAGTGACAAGTCACAATGATAGACTTCGTCAATCTTCGTCATTGATTGCTATTCTCGGTCATTCTTGGGGTCTTGCGTGACAATGAGACTTCGTCAATCTTCGTCATTGATTGCTATTCTCGGTCATTCTTGGGGTCTTGAGTGACAATGATAGACTTCGTCAATCTTCGTCATTGATTGCTATTCTGTGTCATTCTTGGGGTCTTGAGTGACAATAATAGACTTCGTCAACCTTCGTCATTGATTGCTATTCTAGGTCATTCTTTGGGACTCTAGGAAGCTAGAACACTAGAACTCTAGAAACAAAGGTTTCTACCTGTTCATCCTTTGATGTTATCTCGCCATCTCTTTCTCCGTCTAAATCTCCTTCTTCCTTCTTTCACAGTTCCTTACAGAATGTAAGGTAAAGTGTAATGTTATATAGTCTTTGTCGAGCCGCCAGTTGTACTAGATTTGTGGCCAAACAATTTTATTTTGCGTTTATTCCTTTTTGATCAAATAATGTACTGATTGTTTGTTATAACCTTTAATGAACATTTTCATTTGCGACACGATCTAAATAAGAGTTCCTCAAAACCTGACAATAACAAATCATCACCGTAGCTTATATTTTAATATGCAGCTGTTGCTGTCACAGTGGAAATAACTATTCAAAATTAACATGTGAACGTAAAAAACAACATAGCACTATTTTAAAAAACTATAATTAGTACGACGAGACTAGGGATCTTCAGATAAGTTTGGATCTTTAGTTCATTTGCAGAGTCTGGACCTGACTCTAAAACACAGCCCCCCCCCTCCCCGCCCCGGAAAAAAAACAACAAACAATTAGGATCGAAACCTGTGGACAAATAATGTATCATGTCCCTCCTCAGCCTTCGCTCGCTTTGCAAAGTTATTCTACAATATGTTTGTATGTGCTATCAATATGCTTGTATACGTTATCAATATGTTTGTATGTGTTATCAATATGTTTGTATGTGTTATCAATATGTTTGTATGTGTTATCAATATGTGTGTATGTGTTATCAATATGTTTGTATGTGTTATCAATATGTTTGTATGTGTTATCAATATGTTTGTATGTGTTGTCAATATGTTTGTATGTGTTATCAATATGTTTGTATGTGTTATCAATATGTTTGTATGTGTTATCAATATGTTTGTATGTGTTATCAATATGTTTGTATGTGTTATCAATATGTTTGTATGTGTTATCAATATGTACAAATGTGGTCAAAGTTTTCAGCGATTAATATTTGGGGGCTGCTTTCCTAGTTTGTATTTATCCTCTACATTTCTGACAGAGTGTCATAGTTCATTAGTCCAAGTCTTAGCCGACCGGAGATAGAGGATAAACACCTTTATTTCGTGTTCACGTTGAGCATACACAATTAACGTTGATAATTATATTTCTCCCTATTATTAAACGAAGCACTACATGAAGTGATGGTATGAAGCATGTAAAGACCCTGAAATGATCCATACACATATTCAGAATGCCCTGTATTCATATGTCATGCTGTAAGTGAGGCGTGAGGCTTCATCGTACTTCTTCAACTTCTTCATATCAACTGAATGTGGAGCAGAGCACTTCATATATATATATTTAAATGGCCTTTGGCGTCTTGACAGATGGTTGGTAGGAAGCAATCATGATAAGTCAGTAAAAAAAAAAGTAAAGTACCCCCGTCACGCCAAGTGGCGTATAAGGAAATATGGTATTAGTGACCCTATATTTTACAGACCTTCAGCACATGATTTTTGGGGTAATGTGGTCGGTATTACGCCAGTGCTGCTTTACTTTCCCAGAAAAAAATCTGGTACCCATTTAAGGCTGGGTGAACCCGGAAGCCGTCGGTTGGATCGACCCCGACCCCATATCCTTTGTAGTCCAGTTCAATGATAAGTCAGTAGTTTGTTAAAATATTAGTGTCTCATACTGGGTGCTGCTTTACCGAACATCTTTTCTCGTGGCTGAATTTGCCAATCCTGGTATATATCGATATATAGGTATGTGTTGTATATATAAACCTTGAACAGCAAGCAGGGCCACAAATCTCTAGAACCGTGAGCTGTTGAAAGACAGGAAATAAAATACCTGTCCCCAAGTGAAAATAGAAGCCTATCAAACAAACTATTTATCAATTCTACATGATATTCTCCTGATATCAAATGGGGTGACCGTCTCAACACATAGTCTTCTAAAGCAAGAAAACGATCACAGAAGAACAATCCTGAGAGTCATTATACTACATTCACTGTTAACTTCCGGTAACTGTGTTTGCTGTTAACAGTGTGTCTATTTTAATTCTGTTATTTAGTTTATTCTTCATGGTAAAACTAAATGGTTCTGCCTCATGTAACAATGAATCACGGTTTGTAGTTAGTTCGCACGAGATTGATGTCTTTTGCTCTGGGGCTGGTCTGATCAACAAGTTAAAGATTGAAGGGGCGATAGTTGCAAATATCTGCTCCATCTACATTGGCGGGGGTCGGAATGTGGCTCTCAAACAAAACACAAACCAGACCGACACATTTGATGCTAGCTATACAGGAGACGGATGTGGACCAGAGGCCGCAGTTAATGGCAAAAGAAAGACCAATCTCTATGACATTGACTACACACACACACAATTGAGAACTGGAACCAATACTGTTTACTGGTATCTGAACTTCGCCACGCCCCAGAAGACTCACACCATTCGAATTTATCATCGAGCTAGCACTATGATTCGGGTAAAGAATGCCACTCTAAAGGCTTTCTCTGACAGTGGCGGTGTAGTGTTCCAGTATAATGATATATCATACCCAAATATTTCTGTGAATACGATTGTAGTCACCACACAAGCGACAATGGCACACATTAAGATTGAGTTCTCACCGACCATTTCGCAGGCCGACAGTGCACTGACGGTGTGTGAGGTGAAAACATTTACAGACACCTATTGTCTGGACGGGCATTCTTGGTCGTTTTGTGCAGTGTGTAGTGGTGCAAAGGCTATAACGTCATCATCGGCACGTGTCACGGCAACTGTTCACATGGGATCTATGGACACGACTGCTCCAGGCCTTGTCACAGTGTCTGTCCTTTATGTGTGGAAAAATCCGGAAAATGCCTACAATGTAAACATCCTGGCTACACCTGTAATGACACTTGTCCTGATGGTAATTTTGGGCTACAGTGCAAACAGACGTGTTCTGATGGCTGTGACATCATATGTGACCCGGAAAGTACAGATTGTACGTGCAAGGAAACGTACTACGGATCAGACTGCATTCTCAAATGTCAGGACAACTTTCAACGAAACCTGTGAACAGCCAACCGGGAACTGTACATGCTAGTGGACGTTCTACAGGTCAGGCTGCACTCTCAAATCTTCGGACAACTGTTTGAACGAAACCTGTGAACAGTTAATCGGCGCTTGCGTCTCGTATATCGATGATTCCCACGTTAAGAAGAGTCTGCCGACTACAACAAACCAAAAATATGGATACCTTAATGTGTTTCTATGCTGGACATGGTTCATTTCTTGGTGTTTTTCCGTGAAGCCATGGCTCATATCTTGATGTGTTTCTGTGCTTGCCATGGCTCATATCTTGATGTGTTTCTGTGCTAGCCATGCCTCATATCTTAGCTTGTGTGTGTGTGTGTGTGTGTGTGTATGTGTGTATGTGTGTGTGTACTGGCCATGGCTCATACCTTGGTGTGTGTCATGTTAGTCATATCTCATATCTTGGTGTGTCCGTGTTAATCATGTCTCATATCTTTATGTGTTTAGTCATATCTCATATCTTAGTGTGTATCTGTGTTAGTCATGTGTCATATCTTTGTGTGTGCATGTTTGGGTTAGTGATATCTCATATCTTTGTATGCATGTTTATGTTAGTCACATCTCATATCTTTGTGTGTGCATGTCTATGTTGGTCATATCTCATATCTTTGTGTGCATGTCTATGTTAGGCATGTGTCATATCTTTGTGTGTGCATGTCTATGTCAGTCATATCTCATATCTTTATGTGCATGTTTATGTTAGTCATGTGTCATATATCTTGATGTGTGTCAGTGTTAGTCATGCCTCGTACCGCTGTGTGCATGTCTGTGTTGGTCACATCTCATATCTTTGTGTGTACATGTCTGTGCTAGTCACCTCTAGTGACTCGGGCAGATGGTGCTCGTAAACCTGGGAGGGCCGATCATCTAAGGGCAGAATCCCCCTACAGAAAAGATCATCTGCTGCCTTGCAGGAAGATAGGGGACAATCAAAGGCTAGGGAATGCAAACCTGAATAAAATGCTGGCTGAAATCGGATGCACTGGGCCACTGGCGCAGAACACAATGCAACGTCTTAACGGGTGTTCAATCAGAGTAGATCTGGCAGACTCTAATTGTGATGTTCTGTCTATGGGGGCGATCAACACACTTAACCTGACAGCTGACTTCATGTGAGAGTCTGGAACCCTACTCTGATTGAGTTCTGATCGCAGAGAGAGAGAGAGAGAGAGAGAGAGAGAGAGAGAGAGAGAGAGAGAGATTTAGTTTATTCAAGTTTGAATTATTACATAAACAGAAAAAAATAATTAACATTAATTCTGAGGCAGTTTTATGGATTATCTAATTTACAGTTATTACAGGAATACTAATTCAGCGAAACAGACACCTTTTGACGGATTGGATATTTGCGCTTTACTGATAACATTTTATTGGCACGGGCGTAATACCGACCACAATACCTCAAAAATCATGTTCCGAAGGTATGAAAAATTGATGGTCACTAAAACCATATTCCCTATACGCCACTTGGCGTGATTAAGGGGGGGGGGGGTTGTACTATACTTTTGCTTTTTACTGCTACTGAATCACGTGAAATGTGTCTCAATTATTTATATAATTTCCTACTGAAAATAGGTGAAATGTGTCTGAATTATTTATATAATTTCCTACTGAAAATAGGTGAAATGTGTCTGAATTATCTATATGATTTCCTATTAAATCACGCGAAATAAAAAGACAAAAGTGATCAACAATCAGAAAATATTCACTGGAAATTACTCGGAAAGTAAAATGAAAATACGCTTCAAGTAATGTGTTATCATCATGACATCGGTGAGAAGGGAATTTACTAACAGACAGTAACAATTTTTCCTCAGAGTTAGAGGATTAGACAAAAGTGCAGATGATCTGGCAGTATTTAACAGTGTTAATGATTTAAGTAATTTATTGTCTATTTTAATTGTCTCGTTATTTCAGATTTCTGTTGCTACTCCCTCTTCTATTTTTACTACATATTGTGACAATTCAAGGTAAGCTTAACAGTTTTGAGCTTTTTTTTTTTATTTAACATTTTGAAGTAGTTCACTAAACTTTGGAAGTTCGGTAGTTATCGATTTTACTTAACCACTATCATCATGTTGATAGTAAAAACTTAATTACAATTTAATTTTATTTTCAGTATGAATAACTATCGAGAGCAAGAAATTAATAATTTGCTTTTACTTTTCGTAAACTTCTTCCTTCCCTGATCATGGACAAACAAAATCAACTTCCTCGTCTCTAAGTCCTGATTTTGTTAACGGCCGTCTTCTTAATTTTTTTTAAAGAGGGCTAAAACAAAATCCTAAGAACATGTACTAAGCCACTGTTGTAGACATGTCTCCTTATTTCCAACTTCTCTACGTATATGGTATCGTGATACTAGTCCTATTGGAAGCGGAAGGTGAAGTTGTTCATGCTTTATTCATAATTGACACGCAAAGGAAAATGTAGCCGTTATGATTGCTTTGTTATATCTGCACATACATTACATTTAACAGCAAGTTCATCAATACTCACTCAACCTCACTTGGTACAAAAATGCAAAGAACACATATATACCCATACACACCAACGCATAACAACATATACACTCATGGACAATAGCACTCATACAAAACACACCTGCAAATATAAAGAATACACAGAGCACATACGC